>OY101443.1:10156830-10251830 GCA_956483585.1 Gymnocheta viridis
AGCTTAAAATTGGCCTTAAGTTACTTTTTTAATAATATTATTTAAAAAAAATCGAACTTATGTTTATTCGAAGATTTCGAAGTTGAATTTCAATAACTGGAAATCTAAATTTTAACCCGAAAATGTTGCATCCTGAATCTTTTTTACTCTACAAATGAGTTTATTTGTAAATAAATAAAGTTTATCAGGGACTTTGAGGATATATGTATGTACTTTTTAAACTTAAATTCGAAAATTTTGAAATGTTTTTTTTAGCTTGGTAACACTTAGTGTATATCCCTGTTTGTACTGTAATTAGTTTTAGATAATTAACACATGTTCGAAATGAAATTAGAATATCACAACCATTTTGTGCATATTAATATTTATATATTGTTTGTTAAAGCTTTTCTTGTGTAATCTAAAAACAATTTTAAGCTAAAGCATTGTTTGAGGTTTCAATTAAAATCTTAAGGTTTTAAATGTAACTTTTTTATAATTTTAATTATTTGGGAAAATTCTATTAATCATTTATTTCAGATTAAATATTTGTTAAGGATTTATTGCCTACAATAGGGTATTTTTTACTTTCTCTTTTATAAACAATTCACAATAAGCTTCGCTGTTTCCTCAACAAAAAAAAACTTTTACTTTTCCCGTTAATTGGGACAACAGCTGTTTTCGAACTCACCACTAACTACTCCACAAAAATAAAATATGCAAGAGAATGAAGAAGTTTGAAACACTCAGCCACTGTTGCTTCTATGAAAAATCATGCGCCTTTAAGCTTTAAACTTAGCTTAACACACACAAACCTTGAATAACTTAATGGGCCGGTATGTAATATTTTCCTTCTTCTTTGCTGTTGTGTGCGGTTATATGTGTACCCTCCTTATTCTAGTTGTTGCTGCTATTGTTCGTGCTTTTTATCATTCGCGGAGACATTGTCATTAGAGAAATTCGTAACACTTTTGTAGTCTACTTTTAGGTGCGTGTTGAAGCATAACATAAGCGCGTGATGAAAATATAAGAAAGAAAAAAAAATATATATATAAGAGGATGAAAAGTGCAGAAAAAAATTTAGCAGAAAGAAAATATATAGAAATATAATAGAAAAAAGGAATAAAATTTTAAATGAATTATATATATATATATATATATATATATATTAAATTGAAAAGCTGAGACAAATTAAGAAAAAAATATCCATCTCAATTTAACAAAAAAAAAGTAATTAATGCAAAAAAATTTTTAATTCAATTTTATTTTAATTTAAATGCAAGAAAATTCCTCAGTTCATTGTGTAATGAAAGTGAAAATCTAGTATTGAGTACAATAGAAAAAACACACACACACAACGTAAAGTTTCCCTTTTCAAAAAACCAAAAAAAAATCTTTTCCCTACTTCTTACACATACATACTTGTACGTACATACAAATACACATACATGCATACCACATTCACAGAATTATATTTCAGCAAATTTTAGGTTTTGTAAAACTGAAAATAAAATGAGGAAAAAGTGAAAAAGGAACACGCGTAGAGTGGTGAATTCATAAAAGAAAAAAAGTATAAGTGCATGAGTAAGAATTTGCCTGCTTAACAGTGTACATATGTGTGAGTGAGTGAGTGCGTGATTCCTAATTTTTAAATAGTGTGCGTAAACAATTATAAACTTATGAAAAGTTTGTTTGAAAACCAACATTTTTTTTCATTTGGTTTTTATTTACTCGTAGTATCTTTAGTATATGAATGTGTCACACTACTCTACTTAAAATTTGGTCAACAGTTTGCAGTGCTCTTTCAGAAGTTTAGCTTTACCAACAACACACATGCAATCATCGTAATTTTTTACTTAAGCAAATTTCAAATCTGCTTTTGTTTTGCAGCGGTCTTTAAGAGTTTAAACTGTTTTACTAGTCCTTTTATATATGTATACAAAAATTGCGTAATTTTATTTATTTCTCAAAAAAAACTAAAAAAATATCGTTAATTGCTAATAATTATTATCGAATTTCAGTTCGAACCCGGAACTACGATGGGATAAGTTAATAAAGATTTTTTTTTAATATTAAAATTTCAAATTATCAAACTTTAGTTTGAATTTGTTCAACTGTAAAAAGACACAAAGAACCCGCCACTGCTCCAAAGAAAATGCATGTGATCGAGTTAATTAAAGCTTTTTCAATTGTTTTCAACTTTTGAACTTCAACTTGAACTATTCATAATTAAAGGTTTTCACAGATAATTTAAAGCTTAAAAAATGTTGTCAGGTTTTTCGAAATTAATATCGAATTTTCAATATAAGCTTAAACGGCTTTAGAATGCTGAAGTTCTTAGATAAGTGATTTATTAAGGCTAAAGTCATCTATATATCTTATATAAATAATAGGTAACTAAAAATTTTTAGATCCCTCTTTCTGCTTTGTTTTCCAACCGATTTTCTGCATTCTTTTACAAAATGGTAGACATTGTTGAGCTTTAGTAACCCGACTATATATATTTTTTAAATCAGTTCAGTATTAAAGGAATAAGAGGCTCCTAAAGTTGACACCACTACAAATGCTAAAAATACACATGTACACTCATTCACTTATGTAAGTGTTGGTTCAAGTAAAAACATAATTATGTTTAAGCACACATAATTATGTATGCACATGAGTAATAAGATCTTTTTCTCTTCAAATGAGTGAGAAGTAGGAAAAGAAAAAGAGATCAGTACCTGTACGTGTTGATTACGTTTGGATGTGTTAACTTAATAAATGTGCGTTTTTGTATGCAATTTTATTTTGTTTGTTGTTTGTTGTCCATGGGGAAAGGAATGGAAAATTTTGTAGTTTTTTCTCTTTAAATGAATGCAACTAAAATACGTTTAAGCTGGCGGTCGAATTTCGATCAGTAGGTAAACTTTAGTTATCATTATCCGGCTCAAAAAAAAATCCTCACGAATTTGTGTTAAAATTGGAGAGCGTGAGCTTTTTCTGCTTTATCTTTCTTTGTAGCGCAAAATTTAAATTTAACTCAAAATAAGCCAACTGTCCATAAATATCAAGGAATGTACAAATGATAAAGCTGCGTTTTTAGTTTTTTGATACCGAATTGGTCATGGATTGTTATGAAAAGCAGTGTGCTTTTATGTTACATATAATTTATGTTTTTAAATGGTTATTAAGTTTAGGACAAGGAGCAGAAAGAGTGTTTGCTACTTTACTCTCCTTGTGGAAAGTTTAGCTGTGCTTTTGAATATGTTTTTTACTGGCATATTCCTTTACTTTGCCATTTATTTTTATTTATTTTTTTTTTATTGCTGGCCATAAACAACTGTCACCAATTTATTATGTTAATTAATAAAATCGCGTTTAAAAAATTGACACTTGCTTTTAAAATGTCTTTGTGTGTGTGTTGTGCTTTTGCAACATTTAAAACTACAAAATGTTTTCCTATTGGCAATGAAATGAAATATGGTCTTTAAAATGCATTCTATTCGGCCTGAGTAAAAGCATGAAAAGAAGCCTTATAATGCATTTAATACAAGAATTACAATTTAATATAAAAGTAAGCAATTACATAATAAAGCTGCCAGGAGACAAGCACGACATGGATGGACAACCAGGAAAGGCCAATAATTTATTTTTTTTAACAAAATTAAAACTGAAAAGAGGGGTCTCACCGTAAAGCAGTTAAGCTGACAATATGACATTATATTTAGTGCGAGATTCTTTGATAAACAATCAATCAAAACAAATGACATACTGGGAAATCTAAATAAACCTGAAAAAAAAATTACTTGCTCGGGTTCCAGTTTTGCAAGAAGCTTTTATTTTATTTTTTTATATAGTTTATTTTATCAGTTTTCAAAAGATTGAAATGTGCAGGTTCTTTATTGTTTTGAATTAGAATCTTTATTGTTGTGAATGAGGGGTAGAAAAAAACTCGGACAGCTGAAAAAACGACACTTTTGCCGTTAAATTAGTGCATGTAGTGATACATAATTATATATATAATTATTATATTTATAATTATTATATTTTTAATTATTTACCCTTATTCTAGTTGGTGACATCGACGTCACATCAATACAATTCCAAAAAATTGGGGCTTGTTTATCCGTTGTCGAAAACAACTAACTACTACTATTGACAGGCTCATGTTATTTTCTGGATCTTAGAGAACAGAAATAGACTGCCAGTAGCACAAAATTGTTTTCGAGAGCGAGTAAACAGTTCCAATTTTTTGGTATTGTGTTGACGTGACGTCGATGTCGCCAACTGGAATAAGGGTGATTATATTTAATAATCATTAATTATTATAACTACATTGTTTTGCATGAAAATCGGTCCTTAGAACGCTTCAGCTGTTTCTTATTATAAAATTGCCTCCTGAAACCGAATATGACGTCCGTTTTACCCCATCACCCATAATTTTCGAGGGAATACTCCTTCCCCCACTATTTTATCCATTTCCAATATATAAAAATGATAAATTTATTAAATAGTATTTTTTATACACTTTTCACAAAATTCTTTTTTTTCTCATAATATTTTGGTTCCAAAGTATTTCAGCTCAATTATGAATAAAAATTTCCTAGGAGATTTCTCCCATTTCCCAAAAAGGGGCTGTTTACATATATTTTCACATATTAATTGTTCGCATATTATATGTGAACAGCCCCTTTTTTGGAAAAGGGAGAAATCTCCAGGAGAATTTTTTACTCATAATTGGGCTGTTTATCTTCATTTGGTGCTTGCTTTCCTCTGAAGTTGAAGTTACTCGTATTACAGACCAGCCAGCAGTATTCTTCCAACATGTTAGCGTTTGACTTTTCGGAAAATCTGCTCTCAAAATGAGCGATGTCTTGATGAAATGGAAACAGTGTAAATGCGTAATTGACTGAAGATGTTAAATGAAGAACATTAGTCGTCGTTGAGCAACCTTTTCTAAAAAACCATGTTGTTATGGTGACATTAATGACGCATTGCGATGACACATGAAGTCAGCAAATAGTTTTTCAAACAATTTCGGAATGGCACTTAATTTAGCAATGCCTCTATAATTCGAAATATCGGACTTGTTACCGGATTTGTAAAGAGGTATAATGTACGAATCTTTCCAAGATGCGGGAAAATAACCATGTTTTATTGATTTTAATTTTAATTTTGATTTAATTTGCTGTTTATTAATGTTGCTAGAAAATGACATTGGCAGAGTGCTAAAGAGGTGAAAAAAATTATGCTTAAATGTTCTACAAAAGAAAAGACAAATGAAAAAATAAATTACATTGTTGTTTCGTACATTAAATAAATATTGTTAGCAAAATATATCAAAAAATATTTTTCGTTTGTTTTGGGGACATTTTGAGCTGCCTCAGGAGCCATTTATAGTGAGTGAACTATTATAACTCGTAGTCTTTTCAATCAAATGCTAATTCTACGCTGTATTTTTTTTTTTTGCAAATTATATGCCCTTTTTTGGATTTGTTGTCTTCTATTATAAATAAAAAATTGGTCACTATACGCAGAGAAAACAAAGCGTAGAACGAATAACCTAGGAATAAAATATTTCTTCTTTTATATATCTAATAACACAACTAAACAACTAAACATTGCCTGCCAAATTTTACAAACTGGTAAAAGACTTTCATAATTACAATTTTGTAATGCTTAAATTTGCGTTTTTTAAATCTTTTTTTATTTTCATATAACTCGGAAACTAAACGTTGAATCACAAAGCGGTGTAACAAAATTTTATACATATTGGTTGTGCAACAACTATTGTTTTCGAGAACCCAAAAGACGATTTTCAACAATAAAAAAGTTAGTTCTTTTTCAATCAATTCAATTTTGACATATTGCTAAATATCCCTACGGGAAATGTTGTACCAATTGTCCTGAGCGTACCTGTCCTATGACTGTTGAAAATGAGAGTGGTACAAAAAGAACCTGCATCGTGACTGGTGAAAGGAGGACGTATCACAAAACTAGAACAAAAGTTCTGTCCAACATAGCAAGATTTACATTTTATTTTTTAAGTTTTTCGGGAGCAAACACTTTTAAGTATCTTTTCCTATTTTTTTATATTATTTACATTAGTTAAGATATTATCTGATTAAAGCAATAATGCATTTGGTGATTTAGACTAACAAAATTTTCAGAAACTTATCTTAATCTAAACTGATGTTATATGGACTGTAAAGCTAATACCAGCCATATAGGGTACATTCCTAAGTGCAGTAATTGTGCAATAATCGATGCTTAGCGTTCGGAAAATCATCACCTCGCAATAATTTTTTTTATCAAAAGTCTCCTAACTCAAATTATTGACCGTTCTACTACATATCGGCGCAACTACAGCAGAATTTTATTTACTGCTGCAATATTTTGCAGACCGGTTGGTTATTGTAAAGGGTCTGCCAGATAACTTTTTTTTGAAAATGCTATAAAAAAAACTACCGAATATTTTCTTAAATTTCTTTTTTTATTTGAAAGTACAATCCTTCCGGTTAATAATGAAAAATAATTTCATTCAAATGACTGCCTCGGCTGGCCATGCAGTAGCCTACACGATCGGTCCAATTTTTAAGCACATTATCGATTGTGTGCAGCTGTATTTCACTAATGGCTTCACGAATATTGTCCTTTAAAGCGTCAATTGTCTCTGGCTTGTCGGCGTAACACTTATCTTTGACGGCACCCCACAAATAATAGTCCAACGGTGTCAAATCGCAGCTCCGAGGTGGCCAAACGATATCAGCTCTGCGGCTGATGATAGTGCGATCTTCAAAAACAGGGCGCAAAACATCGAATGTAGCTTCGGCTGTGTGGCACGTAGCGCCGTCCTGTTGAAACTAAATGTTGCCAATATCGTCCTCTTCATTTTTTGTGAACAAAAAATCGTTCAACATGGCCCGATAACGATCGCCATTGACTGTAACGGCCACTCCTTTTCGAAGAAAAATGGCCCAATTATGCCACTGGACCAAAAGCCGCACCAAACAGTGCTTCGTTTTGGGTGCGTCGGCTTTTCAATGTATGCGTGCGGGTTTTCTGTGCCCCAAATGCGACAATTTTGTTTGTTTACAAACCCGTCAAGATCAAAATAAGCTTCATCTGAAAAGATGATTTTTTTGGCAAAATCGGCATCTTCTGTAAGTCGATCGCAGGCCCATTTAGCGAAGCGAAAACGCATTGGATGGTCAGTTGGCTTCAACTTCTGAGCCAATTGGACTTTGTATGGCGTCATACCAAGGTCTTTATGCAAAATTCGTCTCAATGATGTCTCCGAAATGTTCAATTGTTGAGAACGACGGTGAATTGATGTTGATGGCGCTTCACGCACACTTTCTGCCACAGCAGCAATATTATCGGTTTATCGATGAGGATGCCAGTTTCTTTCACTTTTTTCACGAGCTAGCGAACTACGGAGCTGACAGTTCTTCTCTTCCTCCAAAATCCGTACGCAATTTTCGCACACTTTCTGCAACATTACCATGATTTTCAAAGTAATGTCGCAATATTTCCCAGCGTTGTTCAAGCGTGTACACAATCATATTCGTTCAGCGGAAGGATAAAACTAATTAGCTGTCAAATCAGACATGAGCTAAGTGTTACCATTCACGAAATAAGCACTAGTTGAAAAAAAACGTTAGATGGCGGACATTTTAAAATAATAAACGATATAAAAAAAATTTTAATTTTATAAATACATTTTTTACATATAGACTTATCGTGGTGAAACTTTTAGACTCGTTCGGTAAAAGGCCTACATTTTATACAAGGCCTTAAGGAACTATTCTGTGGCATGTTCATTGAGCACTAGACTTGGACAGATTACTCTAAGATAGTTCTATAACCAGTTTTTAAGAAACCATTATTGGGACCGGTACGAAGAATACCACCAGAAGACAATTATGTAAAGATTAGGTCTAGAACCTGTCGCCGAGTACTCGAACCGGTTGCTAGTCCCTGGGAACAAGGCACGTGACGTGTCTTGTGATAGGTTATTTTCTAGGAATGCTACAGATATATTTTGTAAGTGTTTTTTTTATTGGTTTGTATGTGAATAAACTTTTCATTTTTTTTAGTGCTGACCTTACACAAAGAAAATATATCTTTCAACAATGAAAAAGAAAACATTTTGTAATAAAATTTCTGGCGTAAAAAAACTTAAAATTTTCTTAACAACTTCCTCAACGTGACATTTGTTGAAATCTGTTTGTTTTTGCCATTTTCTGTGCTATTTTTTTCATGTTTCCACTCCAGTTGAGTTCACTTCATTTAATATTATGCCAAAAATCCCTGGACACTGTTACGTATACAATTGCAGTTGTCAGCCAGTAACAAGAACATTTTTTTTATAGAGAAACAAAAATTCTACAGAGAAAGTGATAATAGTAACGTACTACAGAGTTCTCAGTTTTGGGGATTTGTCCGCAAGTAGAGGACGAAAGTTAATTAACATAAAAAAGACACCTGAACGAACGAAAATATGTTTTAAACTCATGTACTAAATAGATCGGTACACTATTGAATCAAAAGCATGCAGTAAAATTACTGGATCACTATGTTCAGTTTAGTATTTCGTTCAATTTGACTCATTCGTTCATGAGCTACACAGCTCGAAATACTTTTATAAAGTAATTTAAAGCTTAAGAAACCGCCACTTTGAAAAAGAATTTATTTTAATACGACTTACAGATTGTCTTTCCTATTATTTTTTCATACAATATAAATTTACTTCTTTCGCAACTGTTTTGTAAAATGCAATTCATTTTAAAAGAACACAGTAAAAAAAGGAAACTGATAAGAAAATCATGCTGTATTTGAAGGCATTTGAAGGCATTTGAAAGTGAGTGAGTATCATTAATAAAACTTCTACCAAAAAAAAAAGCACTATGACATGTTATTAGGAAGGAAGCCATCGTCCCTATAATTTGTTCCGACACTGTATGTGTTTAGTATAATATATATGAAAGGCATATTTCTATTTTTGCTGAAGACGCGTTGCTAATCATTTCTAATGCACTCGTATGTGGAAGTGTACAGAAACGATTAAAAAACGTAGCTTCAAATAAAAACCAATACACGCCTTTTCCTATATTAAAACCACGATATGTATGAGCATTCATTTTTTGTAGCTATCACTTTTATACAGGGTGGTCTAAAATGAACGAAGGGGTTTGAATTGCTTATAACTTTTTTATTTAAGACATAATTGTAAAAAATTTTTTTATATAGAATATAAATGGGGAATATTTTAAGTTTAGTTATGAAAAACAATATCTCGCAAGTGGTGGCCATTTGCTGCTTCGCATATTCGTGCTCTTTCCAACACATTTTCCATCACCTTTCGCAAAACTTCAGGTATTATGATGTTTATTTCGTCGCGTATATTGCTTTTTAATTGCTGGATGGTTCTGAGCTTATTAATGTAGATATTTTCCTTTCAAATAACCCCAAAGAAAACAGTCTGGAGCTGTTAAATCCGGTGAACGCGGAGGCCAATTAAAATCATTTGTACGCGAAATAATTTGTTCACCAAAGATGTCTCGTAAAAGAGCAATTGTGTGCCTTGCAGTGTGCGCTGTGGCTCCATCTTGTTGGAACCATACTTGCGGATGGCCTTAAAAAATTTTCCAACATTGTCCGATATCTGACACCATTAACGGAAACGGCGACCCCGTGTTCATTTTCAAAAAAATAAGGACCAATTATCATTTCCGATGAAACACCGCACCAAACCGTACACTGCCAGCACCAGGAAGGTTCCCTACTGCCCCTTGTTGGCGAAAATGTTGATTTGAAAAATAAAGCTCAACAATTTGGGCACGTTGTTCAATTGAGTACTGCTCCATTTTAAATTCCCCAAGTCTTCTTTACAAAATACTGAAAAGAAAAGAAAAAAAATTATAATAAAAAAGTTATAAGCAATTCAAACCCCTTCGTTAATTTTGGGCCACCCTGTATTAATAAATATAAATATTTTGGAGCGCCTGGACAGACATATATTGACTAAAGCTTATCTTTCATGTATCGCGTTGACTACAAAGCAAGTAATGTCTAAGAACATGGGTTCGAACCCAGCTTCAGGCAAGTCATATCGTCCAGCATTTCTTCAGATTTGCATTAATGTTCCATTGTGTTTGTTGGTCTGTTTAAGCATAGCACTGGTCATTAAACAGTACCGACAGCAATTGATACTGGTGTATGCTAGCGGACATCACAACGCCCTCCTTCGTCGGTATTGTAGCAAAATCGCCGTCGAAGTAAAATAATTAATAAAACATGGCTACAACAGCTTAAAACACTTTTAGTGCGCCTACTTGACATCAGAGGCGCTGCAACACTGATCTAAAAACTAACACAACGCGCAATATCAGAGTTGTAAAAATTAAGCACTTTCACCATCTGTCCTCTCTCACTATCCCTTTCCAAAAGAAGGTAATACACCTACGGGTTGGTAGGCATACTAATTGCCTGAGTGTTACTTTTCTTAAAAAAAATATAAAAATAGGTCAGTCAGTATCACTAAAAATTACTATTTACTGAAACAAAATAAAGTCCTTTACTACAAAAGGATCATTCATATGAAATAAGCCTACAAAATCTATTACTCTCCCTCTCTCTCTCACTCTCGCACACACACCGACCAACAATCTACATGCCAATTAAGCTCCTACTACTGCCAACCAAAAGTAGACATGCACGCTGTATGCAAATTCCCTTTAAACCTTTAACTACTCACCGAACGAACGTTTACTACTTTTCACAAACTTTATGTCACTTTAGCATGTGTTTGTGTTTGTTTTCTCCCTCAGTCTTAGCAAATTCGTATGAGCGTGTGAGTGCAAGTTCATGTGTAAACTGTGCATATTCAACGATGAATTGTTTGTTTGTTTATGTCGACTTTTTTGTGTTGGTTTTTTTGTTCTGTTTTTTCCTGTCAAAAAACCAAAAAAAAAAATACATTGTAGTTACAAAAAGTTTACCTTGTCATGTGGCATTGGGTACAACGCAAACCCACATGCATGCACATGCACACACACTATCAAAATGTGTTGCTTTCTTTAGCGTGCATTGAAAGCTAAATGACAATTCAACACGGCTCAAACTGAATGGCAAAAACAATTGTTAAGTGTTCAAAAATGTATTTGAGTGTATATCCTAGATAAAGGTCTAGTGCTGCCAAATGGATTCGAAAATCTTACGAAAGAAATTTAATTTTTAATATAATTATTGTATTGGGGGTACTTAATACTTTTAAACTTTTTAATATCTGCCAGTTACTCGCACAGTCAGTATAGTTGTTTACCAAAGGATATTTTTATTTCACAGTTTGTCTGCAGAAAAGGACCATGTGTTCGAAATTACTAGGCTAGGTTAGGTGAGAAGAGTTGCTCGCAAACTAGCGAATGCACTCGCAGGCTATTAAAAAAATGTTGATGGCCAGAGGACTACCGCTTACATATTCCTACGAAATACTGGTATTTAGGCTCCTGAGAACCTTTCAGAACTTTTCATAAAGCCCAAGAGGCCAGTCAGTGGTGAATCCCTGAGACAATACAGATATCTAAGCCTGCACTCCTGCAGGGGCAGGCAGTCATAGAGAAGATGTTGGGCAGACTCTTCCTCCTCTTTCTCGAAGCAGCTGCTGCAGTGATCGCCATAGGAAAAGCCTAGACATTCGGACATATGTCCGATCTCACAGAGGCCCGTGGTAACTTCAACCAGGAGTGCAAGCGAGTTTTTTCCAAATGTTAGAAGCTGCATGGTCCCATCTCCACTAAATGAGTGCCACACATTGTTGAATATTCTGCAACTGCTAAATTGTTGCCATTTTTCGATGGTACTTTTATACAATAAAAAACACTTGCTAAGAAAGCAAAGACACTACTTTTTAGAAAAAGTAGTAAAAACACATAATATGCATCTTTTTAAGATGAAAAAATAGCGTTTTTTATGTAGTAAAATATATTTATTTAAATTAGCAAAGTGAAATTTTTTTAAGCAGTAAAAATAAAACTTTTTCAAAATGTAGTGAAATAAGTATTTTCTTTTAAAAAGCAAAAAGAGTAATTCGGACTTTAAAAATTTTTATTTAATAAATAAATAATAAATAAATAAAGGTTTTTTTTGTCACACTGTGTTAATGGATTAATAAAATTTGTATAAAATGTTTAAAAGTTTAGTTTGAAAAGTTAAATAACTCAGTCAATAACGTATCTATTTTTAAACCCAAATATGCGTTGTAATCGTAAGTAAACCTACTTTTTGAATAAATTCAACAGTATTATAGTTTCTTAATAAAATAATGTATAAAAACGTCACCAAAGTTGAAAAATTTTTGAAAAATCTACAAAATTTGTGTTTGCTCGACAATAACACCCAAATTTCTCAAATTATATGTCATTCGAAAGATCTCAGTTTCTTCTTTCCAAATCTAGTAAGAAATTGAAAATCAGATCATTATCAACAAAATTACAGGCTTATAAGTGCGCAAAGGTACAAAAACCGGTTTTTTAACCGTAAATCCGGATTTTGGAGGTGTCCGGCATATTTCACTATTGGAATCTAGTTTTACTCGACAAGCCCTACAAGAAAAATAATATCCGGTCCCAGGTTTTTCTACTTCATTAAATTTTGTAACACTGTGTAATTCGGTTAAATAAGTTGATATTATTATTCACTAGTATCCACCGTGACAAGTGGTGAAAATGAACAAAGAACGCTGATGAGATGGTGTAACGACTTCGAAATCAATACTGATGCGTTTTGCTAGTGCGATGATTTAAAATTGTCCAGTATTACTTTCATAATAAAAAAATTATAATTTGTATTTATCGATATTTTTTAATTAAAAGAAAACAATTGTAACTTTATGATTAAAAGGAAATTCAAACTTGAATTCAAAATCAATTACATATTTACTTAAAATTTCCCAATGTAATCTTTTTTTTATATTTTAGCTTTTGGAAAGTTTTGAAAACATGAACTTACCTACAAAATTAAAAATATTAGAATTTTTAGGGATTTTTAAACAATTCTAAAAAAATGTATGATTTAAGGCAATTCTGAAAATTTTAGCGACTATTTTTTTGCTAAAAATATTGAAATTTAAATTTTTTGGTCGTTTTAGACAATTATATCCCTTATGATTTCTTTTTAGATAATTTCAAAAATACGAATTCAATTTCGAAATTTTTAGAAACAACAAAAAGGTTGACTTTTGAGACTTCTTCCATTACATATAAAAACCAAAATTAAACAAAAGATTAAATTAGAATTTATTTCCATTATTATTATTTATTTTTCTGTTTTTCTGTTTCTCTAACTGCGAAAAGTAAATTTCATTCACACATTTATGATGAAAGCAAAAACATTTAAGCATTTAATTTTTGTTTTCAATATTTTTTCTTCCGCATTTAGAGAAACAGCATGTAAAACTGATCTGTTGACTTCAAAATTTTTTTGAATCTAAAAAATAAAGATTTTCAAATTAATAATTTTTTTCATTATTTGGCTGATTTCAAGTTCATATTTTCGGAAATTCATAGTAAAAATGTTTTATATTCAAATACTTTTTTTGTCGTTTATTAAGATTGTTTTCAATATTTTGTATTTTCAGCAATTTTGAACGTTTCAATTTTTCTAAATTTTTTTTTTGGAAGTCTGGCTTTATTTTTTTATACATATATTTTTTTATTAAAAAAACTACAGACTTATTTCTTTGCTGTTGTCCAAAATAATCTGCTTTATTACGGTTGGCGAATTTTCGCTTTCCAGTTCAAAGGTGTTTACTCGTATTAGATTAAATAATAATATTTCCGGGGCTTCTTTAATCTAGTACAACTTCTCGAAGTCGAATTAGACAACCGTAATGAGGCCTAATATTGTGTTGTATACGTGAAAGTTGTTAAAAGTATATTTTATTGAAATTGAAAGCTGTTAATACTGCCAACACAAAATAGAACAAAGCATGCTGCTTTCGGAGGCGCCGCAATACTCTCACTTCCAGATTAAATAACTTTCCAATATCAATACATGTGTGCAAAGCGAATTAAATTACTCTAAAATAATTATTAGGTTAATTATAATAATTAATATAATATCGTATCAGTCGCATGAAGCACATCCCCCAAAAATTTAAGCAGTCGCAGCGAAGCGCCTATAAAGAAATTGCTTTCAAAAGAATTCATGTTGGATTACCTTTTATTTTACATGCTTATGAGGTTAAACTTTGGTTTTTTTTTTGTTGGTGGGAGCTTATAAATATTTATTTTGTTTTTGTTTCAACATACATACATTTATGTGCTATTGACTTTGTCTTCTTGTCTGTTTGGCAGAATTTATATTCTTTATATTTTCGTTGTACTCCCCCGGCTTGACTGTAAGCAGTTGCTTTACTTCCAGTTCTGAAGATTTAAAGGCAATAATGACAGCTACTCATATTTTTGCAATGAAGAAAGCACATAAAAGAAGGAAGAGAACAGAAATATATTTTTGAATAATTTATAATTCAATCGAAAACTCTTGTTGTTGTGCACATTTTCATTTTGTTTAATATTGCCCAGCAAACGTTTTCTCTTGCGGACGTTTTTTAAAAATTAGTTTTTCTCTACATAAAAAATAAATCCAAAAAATCTTGCTTTGGGAAAAATTATTCCTTTGAAGGTGGCATGCGAATGAGATGAAAGTAATCGTCGTCAGCGCAAAATGTAGGAAATGAAATAAAATATTTTATTCACTTACACATGTTAGGTTAATGGGGCAGCTCCCATTCAAGTGGTGGCTTACTTGAGTCCGTCAGTTTGGCTCCGTTGCGATACTCTAGAGCGTGACAGACTACGCGGATTCCCTTACAAAGGTGGATAGTTTGATTAGCCTAATACCTGCCAGATTATCTAGATCTGACAAAGTACTAAGTACTTACTACCGCAGGGCATTGACATAAAAGATGAAACACTGTTTCCTGTTTCTCTTTATCGTTACAACTCCTGCAATAGTGGTTATAACTCAGACCCATTTTTCTAGCATGTGTTCCTATATTCCAGTGCTCAGTTAGAACTACATCTGACCTGAGTAGGTTACGTGTCCTGCTCAGGTCGTAGTGGGGCCACGTTGACCTAGCCACTTGGCAGGTACCTTCGTTTTCCCACCTGTGTTGACCAAGTCGATACGATTCGCGTTGAATCAACAACTTGCATTGTGATAGAGGTATGCCAGTAAAGAGGCATGTCATTGATTTGTCCAATGCCACACCCTGTCTAGCAATACCAACCGCAATATAGTTACCAGGACAGTCAGCGTGTCCTGGAGTCCAGACTATTGTTACTCTTGAATGTCTCGCTACCGCATCAAGAGATACCCGGCATTCCATAACCACACGAGGGATGCATTGTAGACACTATTTATAGCGGCGATGGCCTCCTTACTATTACTAAATATATAGATACTCGCAGATATCATCAGAAGACCCTAAGCCATCTTGATAGCAGTGATTTCAGCTTGCAGGACACTACAGCCGTCCTCAAGTCTAAATGGAACTATTACCTTAAAGTTTTCCACATAGAAACCCCCGCCGACACTGTCCCACTTCTTGTAGGCGTCCGTAAAAACTTTGAACGATCCGTCGAAGGTGTAAACATCAGAGTTATCAATTATTCGTGTTTTTTGTTTGTTCGAATAAAATTTCATGATATTTTTTTTTGTTCGAATAAACGAATAATTTTGAAATTTTGTAAAAAGCAAGTTTTGGATGGGAAATTCATAGAATTCAGGAATAATACTAAAGTATTTAAATATTATTATAAAGTATTATTATAAAGTATTAAAATATTCAAATGTTCGATTGTTCGATAAAAGTTATTCGAATAATTCTTTATTCGAAATTGAGAAATGTTTGTTCGTTCGAACAAAAATTATAAAAATTGTTCGAATTATTCGAATAATTTTTATTCGAACGACAACCCTAGTAAACATATATAGCAAATCAAAAACCAAAATGTATTTACAAAAAACTCAATGCAATTAAAAATATATATTTTTTTAATTTCTAACCGATTAAATCCTTTAAAACTAAATGACATATTATTACTTTATGTATTTATCTTCATTACACATTTTTTTAAATGTATTTCTGTCCCTTTTTAGATGTGTAATGTGTGACAAATGATGTTAATGATGATAAACGTCAAGTTCCATTAGTAACAAATGTCAAATACGAAACTGACAATTTTTTAAAATTTAGTTTGACGTTTATCATACAAAACTTATCCGTTTTATACCTAATTAATATCCGTTAAACTTATATTTAAAACAAGACATTTTTAATTTTCAAAAAGTACAATTTTTGTCAAAACTACAATTTTTCTTTAAACATCATTTTTAATATACACTGTTAAATTTTAAGAGTTTTAGAACTTTATGTGTAGTACAAAGGAGTTGTGATCTTATTGTTTGTTTTTAACCGAGTTTTTGCTTTATATTTATTATTATATATTTATATATATTTGAATTATTCGAGTTATTCGAATAATTAAAAACCTTTACTCAATTAATCGAGCAATTTTAAAATCCCAAAATCGATTGATTCCTTACAGCCAATAGCTAAATCAGAGCGTTGAGCGTCACGTTAGCAATAGGGTACGTATTTGCAGTACATTACATTTTTTTCTTAGAATGTATTGCTAACGCGACGCTCAACGCTCTGATTTAGATCTGGCTGTTACTCGAACAAAATCAAAAATCAAATAAATGGATACTCTACTTAACACGATTTACTTTTTGTATTGGAAATGCCAAACAAGTAAAATAATATGAAGGTAAAATTGCAAAAATCTCGAACTTCATTACAAAAAATTTCAGTGCGTTGACACAATTGAAAGTTTAAAAGAAAATTAGAGAAAATTTTTGAAATAAAACATTCATAATGTGAACCGAGACTATCTTTAGTGTTTTTGTAAATTGTAAACTTTCTTCCGTCTAGCTGCCGGAAGAGACCGACAAGCTTTCAAATGTTCAAAGGCCCAGCTAGCATTTTCCATCGCGAGCACTCACTGCCTTTTGCACTTTTTCACCAACGCAATCATCAATGAATTTCACTTTTATATTTAGTAACTGCGATAAAGTGTCAATTAAATTTTTTAGCGACAGATTATTATCTCTGGCCTTTTGGAGATCAAATTAATCGTCCGCAATGTCGTATTCCGATCGCGCAAGTTTAGTTTAATGTGGGGGAAACTGTGTCAAGACGGCGACTATTCCATATGAGTCGTCCTTCTACGAAGCTCCTAATGGAATCGCCTAAGACTTTTTCATTTTTACTTCAGACGAGCTTTGAATAAACTAAAACAGTTAAATTCGTCTATCGCCAGAATGTGTAAACGGCGATTTTGAAGTAACATAAACAACAAAAAGACCTGCAAAAACATCATTTACAAGATTAATATTCGATTACGGTGAAATAACAATCGTTCAATGGTCGTCAGAATACTTAAACGACAATTGTGGAATAACATAAAAAATTAAACTCCCGCCATAATTTGGAAGAGTTAAATATGGTAGTTGCTCGCGAAACTGCGTAAACGTTGATTAACTCGTCTAACAATCGTCAGAATGGCTCGCAAAAGCATCATTTAGAAGAGTAAAAAGTAATTTGGTATCAACAATCGTGTGGACGATTAAAAAAGAGTTCGCGAAATGTTCGCTATAGTCAAATAATTTTCCAAATGTCAGCTGGGGAGGGGTAGTTGGTGATATGGATGCATGTGTATGAGTGTGTGCGTGTGTACCAAACGATTAGTATGTATGAGTACATTATAATGTATTAAATAAAGCATGTATTTATGAATGAGAGATTATACTGTATAAGTATTTATGAGAGTTTTTTGTACAACGTTCATATAAACACAAAGAATAAAAATAAGAGGGTATAACTTGAAAGCCATTTTGGGAAGTCAAATGATATTTTTTGCCTTAAAAAAAAAACAGCCAAAAAGTTAAAAAAGCTTGAACCGCCGATAACAATTCAAAGTTTTTTTTTTGCTAATAATCAGTGATGGCATTTTGGTACTTTTTGGGTATTTTTTTATGTTTATTGGCTTTTCATACGCGCGAAATTTTGTTAAATATCCGTTGCATGCATATTTTAATAAATTTTTTGCATATTTAAACTTTAAACCCTGGTAATAATATTACGAATCGGGAATGATCGTTGACTGCAGTAACTGCAACCAACGATTAGATTATTTCAAATAGAATACAACCATATTGTAATTAGAGTATAAGTTGTCTGAATAAAGCTTTGAAGTGAGAAGTTTGAGTTTCGAATTTCTCTTTAAAATAAATTTCATACAAATATTTTTAAGTTTTGTCTAAACAAACTATTTATTTTATTTTATTTTATTTTTATATACAGTATGACCTCGGTTACTGTAACCCTCGATGAGCCGAACTCCTCTATTATTGCAACAACTAAAATATTTACATTATAGACCCAGTGTATGCAACTTGGTAAAAATTTGTGACTCAGTAAACGCAACTTTTAAATTTTGCCGTCAGGTTGTTTGTTTTTTTCTTAACTATTTTTTACCGTTTTTTCTCAGAATATAAAAATACATACTATGTGTATGTATGTATGCATATGTACGAATATGTTGTTTGCACGTGCATTTCTAAATTGTAAATTGAAATTGAAATCACTAGCATTGTCCAGGATTTGCATAAAATAAAGTCCAAGGATGCCATTAATTCATTAAGCATTTGTATTAAATGGGCTGAAGAAAACGAAATCGGCTTAAAAGAAGTTTTGCTTCTTCAAGATCTTCGCGAAACTGCAGTGCAGAAACGTATTTTTAGTACCAAAAAACAGTCTAACATTTCTGACTTCTTTTAAAACTAGAACAAATGACCCATTACTCATATTTTGTACATAAGAATGTGTATTATTTATTTATTTTTTGTTTAATTAAATTACATATGTTTGTATTTAATGTTTTGTGTTTTATATTATTATTAATAAAATGAATTAAATTTTCTTGAAAAATTATCATTTTAGAAGTAAATTGATAACACTAAAGTTGTTTTATTTAAAAAAATATATTAATTATGCACAAAATTATCTTTAGGACAATATAAACTAGATATTGTTTGTATATAAATACTTAAACTCGGTCAATGCACCAACAGCGGTTCTTGCAACTGCCTTGGTTTTTATTAGTTGCAGTAACCGAGGTCATACTGTACATATATACCTAAAGTATGTAGATGCACCAGGCATATTCTTTTACTCCTGTTTTTGTTTTGTTACGTTTTTGCTACTTTCGTTAAATGAATTGTGATTTTATTTTAATTAATATGTTAATAAATTCTGCTACTTGATCTCAAGTCCTTTATTTATTTTGAAGCAAATACATTTGTCGGTCCCTACTATCGTTTACAACAATTGTTATTTTAATGTTGTATATTTTTAAATGTCATCAAGATTTACAACAGTTGTGGGTACTGTTGTATATTGAGTTGTCTGTGTTCATTAACATCGATTATCGTTTACGACATGTGTATTTATGTGTTGTCAGCACCGTCAAAAACTTACAAAAGCTCATAAGGTGTTGTTTTATTAACGTTACAAATTGAAAAACGAAAATGTAGAAAAATTTGTAAGCAAGCATATAAAATTTGTTTTGCAAAACATACATAATTGAAAAATAGTTAATTATAACAATTTTTTTAGCAAAATTACAAATAAAAAACAAATAGAAAAGCTCGTTAAGCTGATGAGAATTAATCCAGATATTGGTAATATCCCTTTCTGTTCAAATATAAATGTTGGAATTCCTACAATTCGTACGTATACATCCAATTAGTCCTGGAAATCGTGTTTTTGAGAAAAACGACATTTAGTTGTTATATTTTTCTTCTTCCGTCATCCGTGCGTTTATTCATTTCTTGAAAATTTTTCGCTCAAAGAAGTTAATAATTTCATTTAATATACAGCAAACAGTTGGTTGCGAAACTCCAATGTTGAAATCATTACCCACTACTTCTTTGATAACTACCATCAGCAAAAAACCTCAATGCACAACACAATTTTAAAATCAGTGGAATGGCAGAGCACCGGGTTGAGGGTTTTGAAAAAGTGCTAAGTTTTTGTAGCAAAAACAAGAATCCATCCTTGTTTATGCGGAAAAGTTTTATAAAACTATAAGAAAAATTATACTTACTTAGTATTTGGTAGTTTCGATGGATTTGAACTGTCGCGAATTCTTTTCCGGATACGTACCATGTGTATTTTTTTGTTCCTCTCATTTTCATCATCATCAAAATATAAGTCGACGTTAATATCCATGATTTCTATTGTTTTATTTATTTCTAATAAAATATTCGTTTCATCAATCTTTTTTAAACTTGACAGTTTTTTGCATGCAGGTATGCATTTTTGCGGAAATATGTACTACAAATAAAATGCAACTCTGTGACATACACAACAACTAGATGTTGTAAATCGTAATCAAAAAAATTTATGTTGTATTGTAGTCGGTACAACACAACATTTTCGTGTTGTAAACTATAATCGGTGCCTGAAATTGTATTTTGGATATTTACCTTAACTTTTTGTTTAATATTTTTTTGCACAACTAAAATTTTTCAAATATTTTTTATGATGCTTATTTACTCTTTTTTTGGTATTTTTTGCGCTTTTTACCCTTTTTGGAACAGCTTTCGGTGCTTATGTTCTTTCTAGAGATACCAACACTGTTACTAATAATCTTTACCTTCACGTAAAAATAATTTATTATTTCATTTGTTGTTCTGCCAGATTTGCGTGCCTATAATTTAATAAAATTTACCAAATTTACATAAAACAGTTAAGCAAACTTTTTCATACATACTGCTTTACTTTTACCGCAGGTAGAACAACTTTTGGCAATTATAACTCAATTAATCAGAAAATCATAATGAAATTCTCATTACAATAATTAACCACAACATTTGCTATGAAATGCTAAAACAATCACAAATAACGAATTTTAACTAGAAATTGAAATGTTTGCCTGCAAAAAAAAGACACGCAATTAAGAAACAATCAAAATTTAAAAACAATAAAAGAATCCAAAGAATTAAAAAAAAGTGCAATTTTCAAATTACTGATATTAAAAAAAATTAAAACAAATAAAATAAAACAATAAAATACGAAAATTTGTTCAATAGAAATTCTCACTTACAATTTTGTTTTCAATTTCAAAAAAAAAACATGCAGTAATTATTGTAAAACAAAAGTTTTGCTAAGAAATATTAAAATGGAAAACAGAACTTTTGAAAAAATGTAGTAAAATAATAAAAACTCAAAACATAAAAATATATATAATGCGTGATCCATTTCGAGGTTCCCTACTTTTTAAAGAAAAAAAAAAAAACAGAAAATTCAAATTTAATGGAGAATGTTTATTATCATTTGAAAGAATATTCTTTGGCATTTACTTTTTGAATATTATGTCTATCAAATGTTGGCCATTGCTACGTCGCAGATGGTCCATCTGTTGAGTCCAATTTTCGATTACTCGTTCAAGCATTTCGACTGGTAACTGGCGAATGACACGCGTGATGTTTTCCTCCAAGGCCTGAATCGAAGCGGGTTTGTCCGCATAAACTTTAGACTTTACATATCCCCACAGGAAAAAGTCTAACGGTGTGATATCACACGATCTTGGTGGCAAATCGACCGACCCTAAACGTGAAATTATGTGCTGACCGAAATGTTCTCTCAATAAATCCATTGATTGATGCAATGTGTGGGAAGTGGCGCCGTCTTGCTGAAACAAAATGTCGCCGAGATCACGAGCTTCAGTTTCAGGCATCAAATAGTCGGTTATCATGGCACGATAACGGTCGCCATAGACGGTTACGTTCGCACCGGCATAATTTTTAAAGAAATATGGACCGATGATTCCACTGGCCCACAAACCACACCTATTCGGTATTCGGTCGAATATTATACAATAATGAATGCTGGGTCTCAAAATGGGTGATGGTGTTGCGAATAGTACGCTCAATAGGCCGATTATATTGACCATAATTTGAGCGAAGTGCACGAAACACATTCCTCACAAAACGTGAATTTTCGTAACAAAGTTGAACGATTTGTAAACGTTGTTCAGGCGTAAGTCTTTCCCTTATGAAATGCCAAACAATACTAAAAAAAAATAACATGACAGCATGACACGACTCACACGTGATCTGTCAAAAAAGGCTATTGAAAAAAGTATCTCTACTTGAATCACCCTTTATATTGATTTATTAATACAGTTCGACCAATAAGTATTAATATTTAAATAATTAAATATTTACGGTCTTATTCACAAACGTTTATTAAAGATAATTTGTGCATTAAAACCGAGCTTCCTATATAAAAGTCCACCATTAAACATACAATAACTTTATTAATCGTTTGTGAATAAGGCCATTAGTATTTGTAATAAAAAATATAAATACTTTTTATATCTAGTAAAACTTTTTTTAAATTTTTAAAGAAAAAGATTTCAAAATGTAGTAGTAAAAATTACACATTTTGAAGGTTTAAATGAAATTATAAATTATTAAAATAACAATTATTCGCAAAAGTGTAATACGAGGGCAGTTTGAGAATCACATGACTTTTTATATTTCCAAAGCTGCAACTTTGAACCCAACACTGGTCCCCTTAACTGTTAGCTATTATTAGACTACTGTCGCGTCTATTAGTTTGCTTTTGACAGCCATTGAAAGCAAACACAACCTCGTCGTTAGTTTTAACTAAAATTAAAAAAAAATTGAATTTCGTAGGCAGATTAAATATTAGTTTTTTAGGTAGAACCACCATCAGCGAAACTAAAGAAAGACTTGATAAATACCATGGGGACCCGGCACCATAAATTTTAATAGCTTAAAAGTGGTTTACTGAGTTTCGTTGGGGTCGTACAAGCACACATGTTGTCAAACGTACAGGTCGCCCCAAAAGAGTCGTCACGCCAGAAAAAAAAACGATAAAATCCATTGAAATGGTATTGGAAAAATGGAATATTTAAGTGCGGGAGATGCTTGAGGCAGTAGGCATCTCAACCGATCGAGTACATCACATTTTGCGTGAATATTTGGATATTAAAAAGCTATCCGCGGAATAGGTGACGCGATTGCACACACTGCACTATAAATGCAAACGTGTTTATTATAACAAATATCCATGAATTGGGATACGAACCCCTACTCTAGCTATCATACTCTTTGGCCTTAGCCACTTGTGATTATTTCCTGTTTGCAAATTTTAAATAATGCCTGGCTGGGAAAAAATTTGGGTCAAACGAAAATGTTATTATTGAAACAAACGTCTACTTTAAGGTTCTTGAGAACTCTTATTATTTGGAGAGAATGAGAAAAACTAGAAACACGCTTGACTAAAGTTTAAAGAAGACTATGTTGAGAATTAAAATGCTTTTTGGCCCAAAAAATTTAATTTTTTCTAGAAAGTCTCGGAGTTTTCAAACTGCTCTCGTATTATGCTAACTTCTTAAAACAAGTATACATTTTATATCTCTTAAAAAAATATACATTTACCTGAAAAATAAAATCTCTGTTGTAATAAATACCACAAATTACAGTCTTCATAATAAGGACTATAAATACAATTTTTACAAATAGTAGTAAAATACTCCTTTTTTTCAAAATATTATTTTCAACCGATTTTAAAAACATTTAATCTTATAGAAACCTTATTGCAGAAAGCTATGCAGAAATTTAGAAAAATACTACTCACTACAAAAAGTACTAGAAATACTACTTTAAAAACAATCCAAAACTTATACGTTTCAAGGCGAAAAATTCCATATAATACAATGTATGTTACAAAGAGAAAAGCGGAAATTTACAAAAATACTACTTTTTCCAAAAGGTAGTTAAAATACTACTTTTTTCATTAACTTCAAGAATTTTTTCCCACTTGAATAGGGAAAATATTACAAAGTCGGTAGTAAACTTTACTATGCTTAAAGAATTCTGAGATCCCCTCGTTTCTTCAACACACATTATTATAACAATAATAATAACAAACGAAACTCTAAAGATTAACTGATCGATTTTTCTTTATTTTGCTCTTGTGTTATTTTCAGTTCTTCTTTGCTGTTCCTCTTCTCGCTACCTTGGCTTTTATAACATGAGAACATTTACCTTTAAGTAAAAAATCACCCTTTAAAAAAACGTCTAAAGTGTGAAAAATAATTGCCTAAAACATAAAATTTTACCAACAAAATTAAAAAATAAAGATAATATAAATATAAATTCCTGTGCAATACAATTAAGTGAAACAATCAATATAAAACATCAAAAAGCAACAAAAAATTAAAAATTTAATTTAATTTAATTAACAAAAATCTCTTTATATCAATGATTTACACGCAAAAGGAGCTGCTGTTTTTCTAGGAAATTAAAAAAGAACATCTGAACGTTTTATTACTGCTTAACTTTATATTTTTTAATTGGTAAGTAAGGCTTCAAATTTTTATTAATACATGTTTTGAAATTTTTGTTACAAATTGAACTCTTAGAAAACTAAAGTAACTTTAGATGAGTTAAATTTAATTTATTTAGAAATGGTATTCAAAATACCACTTTTAAAAATACAACACAATCACAATGTTTTAAAGCCAAAAATTACTTAAAATATTGCCTATTTCTAAAATACTACTCTTTCGAAATAGTAGTAATAATACTAATGTATTCGAAAATTATTTTAAATATATATTATGAGCAACTCTAAAAAGTTTCAAAAAGAGAAGGCACTTTAACTCATGTCTCTTGCTAAAATACTGCGCCTTAAGAATAGTAGCGAAAATACTACTTTATTCGAAAATTATTCTGAACTGATTTTATGAACAACTAAAACGTTTTAAAGCGAGAAAATGCTTTAACTCATGCATTTAGCTAAAATAGTGCTCCTTAAAAATAGTAGTAAAAATACTACCATTTCAAAAATTATTTGAAATTTATCTACAATCAATTAAGATATTTCAAAACAAAAAAATTTTTTAAATAATCTATATTACTACTCTTAAAAAATTGTAGTAACAATTCTATTTATTTGGAAAATATTTTGAAACTGATTTTAAAAACCACTAAAATGTATTTAAGTGAACAATTGCTTAAAAGAGTGCTTATTGCAAAGAGCGGAGCATTAATTCTTAAAAATATTTATTTAAAAATAGTAGTAAGAATACTATTTGTTACAGAAATTTTTATAATCCGATTTTTGTAGTAATAATTTATACGCTTTAAGGCGATAAAATTCTTCAAATACTATCTATTGTAAAGTACAGAGATGAAATTTATAAAATAATACTTTTTACAAATAGTAGAAGAAATATTACTTTTATAGAAATTATTCTGAACAAAATTTAATAAACAATATCGACACTTATATATTAAAAAAATATTCAAATTATACCCAGAGCGAGGAGCATGATAAAAATGTATGCAAATACTACTTCTTACAAATAGTAGTGAAAATAATAAGTTTTTGAAAAATTATTCGAAACTGAGTTCGGTAACAATTTATACGTTTTCAAGCGAGAAATAGCTTAAAATAATATTTATGACAAAAAGTACAAAAGTACGTACACATACGTAAGTAAATAAAACTTTTTATAAATTAAATTTAAACTGTATTCTTGCTTAAAAATTTGAAATATTGTACAATATTTGGTAAATTATCGTTTTAAATGTTAAAGTGCTATATTGTACTATACAAGTTGTTGCAAACTACATAAATTGTGTGTAAAAAACCAATAAGAAAATTTACAAACAATATTTTCTTAGTTACAGCTGTTAACATTTCCTGCTAACAAATACTCACAAATAAATAAATAAAAAGTAGTTGTGGAATGTGGTTTAACAACTTTCTCTTAAGTTTTCATAAACTTTTTCCCAAAAAAAAAAAAAAAAACAAAAGTTGTGTAATAAAAACAGCACCAGCAACATTATTTTTATTTAAGAATCTGTAACATGCTCCCATTGCACTCGTTTTCATTTTCCACAAAAAAACTTTATTCCGGGTAAAATTTTTTGTTTAATGGTTTTTACTCCCTTATTTAAAGTTGTAAATTTTGTGCAATCAAAACGAAAAACTGTGTCATTGAACACACAGAAAACAAAAAATACCAAATGGAGATGAAGAAAATGAAGCAATACAAAATATGGATTTTAAACTTTGTGCTGCAGTTCAAGGATCTCAAAAAGAGAGTTTCAAATGAAACTGAAAACATTTCATAAATGGCAAGAGTGTACAATATATTTTATAAATCACAAACAAAAGAGCAAAAAAGTTGAAGCAAAAATTATAAAACTGCTCTGCATAATTTCCCTTTTTTTTAATAAAAAATGGAAAAAATACCTTTAATGAAATATTTACTTAAAAAGTAGTAGAAATACTTCTTTTTCTAAAAGTAACTAATATTCTGGCACATGGTTATATATAGCTAAATATATTAATATCAAATAGTTTAAAAAATAGTAAAAAAAACTACTTTTTAAAAAAGGATAAAAATACTACTTTTTTCAAAAGTGGTAAAAATGAATTTTTTTCCAAATAATATTAAATGATTATTAATATATTGAAAAAGAAATAGGAAATATTTTACTTTCTACGAAAGTATTAAAAATAATACTTTTTTCGAGCGTAGCAAAAATTCTACTTTTTCTAATAAAGCAAAACACCACTTTGTGATAGAAAAATGTGATTTTATAAAATGGTTTTAAAAAACCAGTAAAAATACAATGCGGTGCAAGGGCAGAATATATTCTTTCTTCTAAAACCAAATACCACATCCTGTGTGTACAAAATATCAGTTTAAAAAATAATTATAAAAAAGTAGTAACAATAGTACTATTTCCACAACCAACTATTTTTTCTAATGCAAAATGTTGCCTTGTGGCGGAGGAATAGTAGTTAATACTATAGTCTGAAAAAAGTAGTAAAAATAGTACTTATTCCTAAACTGCTTAATCTTTTTTTAAACAACAAAATATTTTTTATAAAACAATATTTCGCCTTGTGACAGAGGAATATTAATGTATACGATATTTTAAAAAAGCAGTCAAAATACTACTTTCGTAATAAGCTAAATACTTTCTAAAGCAAAATACTACCTTGCGAGTTAAAAATATCAATATATAAAATAATTGAAAAAAAAGCTGTAAACATAGTGCTTTTTCCAAAATGGATAATATATATTTTTTTTTAAATAAAATATTGTTTATAAAGTCGAATATTAATTTATAGGATGTTTTAAGAAAGTATTAAAAATACTACTCATACTTTTTTTGAATTAATAACTCAACACTTTTTCTGACGCCGAATGCTATCTTGTGACAAAATAATATTAACACGCAAAATATTTTTAATATTGCAGTAAAAATACTACTATTTTCAAAAGCCTCTCGCTTTTGTTTTTAAAAATTACATTAAATAGAATTCACTTCCAGATGCCTCCTTATCCAAAAAATTGTATCTTTGATTGTATTGCTTACTTAAGATTTTTATTACTGACTGCTTTATATTATTTAATAAAGATTGCATTAAAATCTCAATGTATTGCTTTCAGCGTACACACGCACTATCCCACACATAATCACACAAACACACACACACACACACACAGAGAATAAAGTACAACTCACATACGATTTTGTAATGCTCTCTTTATTTTTCATATAATTAAATATATGAAATTCAATAATATTGCTTTCCTCGATTTGTGTATGTAAATAAATTATCTTGTTTGATGATATACAAATGTATGTATGTATGCATGCATTTATATGAGTGAGTGCGCACTTATATTGTAACTGTATGTGTTATTTTAATTTCACATTTCCATACATACTTGTATGTAAAGTTGATTATTTCGTCTCTAAGCAAATATTTACTTTCTTTTGAAAGGATGTACAGTCTTTTAAGAAATTTGTTGCGAAATAACAAAATAAAACAAAATAATCCTGGATAAAGGATTGCAGTTTTGGAATTTTTTTTGTTTGTTTGTTTGTTTGCTTGTTTATTTATATATATGATTAAAAATAATTAATTTAACAAGAAATTATATCGATCTGGATGATCAAGTACGGGTTGTTTAAAACCCAATATTATTAGTTTCTATAAATGATCCCGCAATGTCTTAATAAGATTCATGTGGGGACTTTACTCTGCAACTTCTTTATCTTGATAAAGTTTGTATTTTGAATTCTGCTCTCCCGGATATACTTTTAGTGCCTCATTATTTTCATAAATGAATTTTTTACTGGTTTTTCGAACAATTTTGTGTAAATAAGAAAAATAAAAAATTGGATGTAGCAAATATTTACTAATGAAAAATCTTTTTTCGTTTTGTAAAGAATTTCTTGACAAACTGTGCATATTTTATTCTTATGCGTGTGGGTTTGTGTACTCCTTGTCTACAATTAAGGTAATTTACTGGAATAATGATGGTTCTATATGTAAATGAATAAAACAATAATGACAAAAAACAAAACACGCTTACACTTTCACTCACACGGCACAAGAACACAAGGTGCAGCGTAATTTTACCTTCTATTGTCCGTTTTTATTGCACATATTTATTTAGGCGTTAAGGAGGATGAAAAACTACAAGAGCAAAAATTACTATAAATAACGTCTTTTAAATAAAAAAACATGACTAAAGTAACAGCCAGAGATAAATATGCAAATTCAGCAATAAATAATCTTAAAATCTTTTAAAATACTACAATAAAATTATGCAACGTGTAATTTTAAAATGATGCTAAAAATATTATTTATTAGAAAAATAAAAACATATATGTATGTATATAATATATAATAAAGAGTATTAAACTTACTGCTATTTTAAAAGTAAAGTAAGAACACCACAACATATTCAAAAGTACTAAGAACACTACGTTTAAGATTCTACTAAATATACTATTTTGGTTGTTGGTCTAAAAATAAAAATATATGGAAATTGAGATTTAAACGATTACATAAAATAATAGTTTTTTCAAAAGTATTGAAAAATCAACTTTTTGAAAAGCATTAAAAACTACAACTTTTTAAAAAGTATTTTTAAATAGTATTAAAAATAATCCATTTTGAAAAGTATTTAAAACTACTATTTCTGCAAAAGTAAAAAAATACTGTTTTTTAAGTATTGAAAATTACTACTCTTTGAAATGTAATATAAAACACGATTTTTTAAATATTGAAAAATACTACTTTTAACAGAGTAATATAAAACACTATTTTTTAAAAAGTATTGAAAAATACTTTTCGTTAAAAAGTATTGAAAAAAATTATTGTAAAACACTATTTTTTCAAAAGTATAAAAAGCACTATTATTTAAAATGTATTGAAAAATACTACTTTTTAAAAAGTATCAAAAATGCTACTTTTTAAAAAGTATTAAAAATGCTACTTTTTAAAAAGTATTAAAAAATACTTTTCGTTACAAAGTATTGAAAAATACTATTTATTAAAAAGTATTGAAAATACGTCTTTTTAAAAAGTATTAATAACACTATTTTTTAAAAAGTATTGTATTATAGTACTTTTTAACAATTATTAAAAACATTATTTTTTTTTGCAAAAGTATTGAAAAATATTACTTTTTAAATAGTAAAAAAACAAAATTTTTCAAAAAGTATTGAAAATTACTACTTTTTAAAAACTTGTAAAAATACGACTTTTTAAAAGTATAAAAACACTATTTATTAAAAAGTATTGAAAAATAATACTTTTTAAAATGTATTAAAATATTAATAATATTTTATTAATAATATTTTCAAAAATATTAAAAATAATAATGATTATAATATGTAATACTTTTTTAAAAATACTAAAAATATTACTTTCTCTAAATTACTAAAGTTACAGCTTTTTCAAAACTAATAAAATGCCATTATTGAAAAAGTTTAAAAAAATTATTGCTTTTTAAATTGTACAAAAAATACTACTCTCCAAAATGTACTTAAAAATACTACGTTTAAGAAAGTTCTTAAAATAGTTTTTTGTTGCAATATACGAAAAAAAGACTATGGTTGTAAATATAGTGAAAGTTTCACACTCTATTCTCTAAACAAGGGGGTTACTCTCTATTGCGATGCGAGAGCAATATCAGTGTATAAATAGTTTTATTTTGTACCATTTTTCTAGTTTTAAATTTACTGCAGTGGAAGTTGAAAACAAATAAGAATTTCAAATATAAAAAATATTTAAAAACTATTCCAAATCAAAAGAAGAATTTTGACAACACTACAGCAGAAAGGTACAAGGGATGCTGTTTTGGAATGCTGCAAAATTCTTTCACCACTGATCTTTTCACTTCGTTACGAAATTTATCGAACTGTGCTAGTTTCAATGTTTGTGTGGAATACAATTTTTATTAAGTACTTAAAATATTACATTATTTATATATTTTTTTAACAAATTTATTTTAAATTTTCAAATGAAATACTTATTTTGTTGTCAAATATTTTTAGTCTTATTATCCAGTTATGGGTGCTAAAACAAACAAAAATGCAATTTTCCTTTATGAAATAAGCAAATAAACTTGTTTTTTTTACAAAAACTATAGACCACAAACTTGTGGTTGAAGCCAAATCGATACAAAAATATTTAGTAATTTGTACTAGCAAATTGTAGCAGCACATCTTTAGTACATGTGTGTACGTCTTTAATAGTTTGCAAATAGTCTAATTTTAATCTGTTGTAAAAACATTTTTATGCAAAATGACAATTGAGGTAGAAATGTAGAATTTTAAATACTAAAGAGTGGTTTGTAAAAGAGAGGACCTCATCCAGTGACATGTAAGCAATTTACATATGCCTAAGCATTGACAGGAAATGTCAATCAATTAGTTTTTGTTCTGTTGGTTTTTTTTATTATTATTATGGATTCCAACATGTGTTTAGCTGAAGTCATTTGCTGACACGAATATTAAGGTTATTTAAATGTAACAAATTAGAAAAGGGAATAAAAATTGTCCTTGAAAATACGGTTGGATAAACTTGTGATGTGAAAAAGATATTGTTTTTCTATTCTCTTGTTTATCAATGTAATTTAAATATTAAATAAATTTGATACATTTTTCAATAATTTTGTGCTTGAACCTTAAAATATGCTATGGAAAATAACACAATTCCTATTTCTCGCTCTCTCTCTCTCTCTTCATTTTAAAGGTCATTGTGTGTGGGTGTGTTTTTGAAGGAGTTTGATAATTATTATTATTGTTGTTGTTGTTGTTTGCAAGAAAGCAGAAAGGAAAAATCATAAATTTTATTGCATTTCGTTTTCAGCATTAAATGATTGAGTGAATGTGTAAGTGAGTGTATTTTCTAGTATTATTTTTGAATCATTTGTGAACTGTGGAGCCACTAAAAGTCAAATAAAGGATGGCGCCAAATTTAAATAAGAAAAAAAATATATATTTCTATATTCTTTTCGCTTTTCTATGAGACTTTATGGCATGTGTGTTAAGGTTTGTGCAAGAATCTAGGCGAAAGTAATATTGATTTGATATTATTATGAGTAGCGCAGCTCTAGAAGTCTTTAAATAGAGTTTCTTTATTTTATTTTCTTTTATTTTCCATTAAGTCAAGGTTATTAAACTAATTTATGCAGCAGAAATAATTAGTTTGTTTCGAGCAGTATCAGGCCTTTAAGATAAATCAAATAAGTTATTTTAAAAAGTGTTGAAAATGTTATTTATAAAACAGTTATATGATATAGCACTTGTTCTACAATAGTGTATTAAGAGATATTTTTTACTTTTTATGAAAAATTGATAGATAATATTTATATCTAAGAAGTTCATATTGTTATGTCTACATTTCGGTAGGAAAATGGAAGATTTAAAAATTATGTTTTATATATCTTCAAGGTAAATTGAAAAAGGATTTTTCTTCAATTGAAAATTATAAAGTTTTGAGTTAATACAGTGTTGTTAAACATGTGCGATATGTTGAACATAATACTTTTTGTTTGGTTTCTTATAGCTTTGAATAAAACACTTCAAGGTTTTTCTTTTTTTAGTTAAAATTAATTTTTTATACTTTAGCAAAAGGGATGAAATAATCAGACATGTTCTGTGAATCGAGTTACTTAAAATTTTGAGATTCTCCACTTATTTGCTTATTTGTGTTATTCTCAAGAACTTAATTTTAAAATGTGGGATTTAAAAATTACAATTTGACAACTATTTGTGTAATGCAATCGGACGATTTGCAATCATTCGATTTGCAGCAGAACGGGCTCGACTTTCCTTCAAGGAACAGCTGAAGAAATCTTTTCTGTATAATAAAAATTTTCCAATTTTTTTTTTAATTATTTAAATTTTTAAATTTATAAATTAAAAAATCATATTTAAACTGGCTTTTTGATTATTAATATTGTTTATGGGAAGCTGAAAAATATGTAACAACAAAAAAACGACACTTTTACTCTTATAGCAGTGAGTAAGTAGTGATGATTTGTTAATGTTGTTGTTGTTATTTTTTTAGCAACATTTTATATTATACTTTAGGGATTGCTATTTTTATTTCATGTTTTCTCTGTCGCCGTTGATAAACAACGAAACTGGTAGAATACTAATTAGCCAAAAAAATATCATGCTTAAATATTCTACAGGTAAAAAGTTAAATAGTAAATTAAATTCCATTGTTACATGAATTCCATTATAGCTAAAGAAATTAGTACTAACCTGGTCTCAGGACACCTGTAATAATTTTTGTTTGTTTGTTATAATAACCTTTTTGTACAAAAGGATCTAAGAATTTGGTTTATATGGCTGCCTACTGCGCACCAGCAATCATCATGATTCCATCTTTGTTTGATAATTTTCTGTAATATTTTAATAAGCAGAATGCTTTTCATTTAAGTTTAATACATTGAGCCAATTCGCCTGACACAGATCTATGGATTTTCCTTTTTTTTCTCATCTTTTATATGATGACAGAATTTTTCTATGGGTTCTCTTTAAAAAGATAAGTACTATTTGGCAGCACACAATAAACTATTTAGATTAATAAACAAAAGAAATTCGTAAGAAAAAGTCAATTTAATCATTATGATGGCATTACAATAATATGAAAGATATTTTCTTCTATGAATTTGACTTCAATCTGTCGTATTCGTTTATTAATGGACATTTTTATCTCATATTTACATTGTTGGCTTTGTTTTAGTTCGGTATTTTGTAAATGTTTAGTTAAGCATAACAAGGGATAATATGATTTATATATTTCTATAGATAAAAATTTTTCAAATGGAAAAGGAACTTTATAGTTATAATAATATAAGATAAGGGTTGTTGGAAGGTCCTGCAATCTTTAAATGTCTTTAATAAACTCAAAATATTGTATAAATAATCTTAAAATTAACTATGAACATTTAAAAATTAAAAAGTAAGCTAAAATCCAAAGATATGAACAGACATATGAATGCTCATTTAAAGAGCTTACTTAATCAAGTATAAGATCGATTAGTTTATGGATAATTTAATAATATTTTTTTCTCAACTAATTAATAAAAAAGAAAACACCTAAAAGTCTAACTGCCGCACAGGGGAGTATTTGAGCCAAAAAGCTGGCCAGAAAGGCAAAAATGTATTTAAAGAAATCTTAAAAACTAAGTACGCAGATCGCTACACAACAAAATTTTACATCAGATTGTAAATTTTTAGGACCTAATGTAGCGATTTGTAGCACTGAGGCACTGCTGAAGTCAGGAAAGTGAAGAAAATTATACGCGCTTTTAAAGTTTTTTTTTCCCCGTTTCAAGATATTTATGTATATGATTAAAGCCATTATATTGATTTTTTTTCACTGAAAGATTTGTTCAAAAGCTATTTTTAGTATTTAAAAAATAAATTATGTAGAATATTAATGTTGAAACAATTCGTTTAAAAATTTAAAAAAAAATTAAATTTATAAACTTTTTTTGCAGGAAAAAAAAATGTTTTTAAAAGTGAAGGTAGCAAATGTATAAATTATGTTTTATACCACAATAAAATTTAGAATCTCTAATTTTACACAAAAAAAAAACAAGTTTTGTGCAAGTTTGCACCATTAATTTTAACGATTTTTTTTTATTTTCAAACTTAATTTTTTATTACTTTGGTGTTAGAGGAGAGGCGGGTTGTTGTAAAAACAGCAAAAAAAACTGCCACTAGATTTTTTATAGCAAATTACACCTAGAACTATCAAAAAAATCAATCTTTAAATTCGAAAACCTCGTTTAATAATTTTGGCCAGCTTTTTGGCTTATTGGTATATTTGTAAATCTCCTAAAAGCACTCTAAAATAGTTTGCATCTAAATTCAGGACATACACTAGACGACCGACAATAAAATTAAATTTTTTCAAATATATTTTTCAAATCTTCATTTATTCTTTCTTAAGGCTGCGTTAGCCAACTGTTGCTGTACCGATACCGGTACCGTACCGTACTGTTATGTAAATGTTGTTGCACTTAGAGGACACTTAAAAATGTGTCACATGTTTTTAACTTAAGTAAAGAAATTCCGCAGTGTACGGTCGTATTTCCAATTAAGAAAAATATTATCTTGTAGCCTGGACAGTAGTTGCTGTAGCGGCACTCATTTGCTTGCACTAACAGTATTCATTTTTCGTCCCCCATATTAATTTACAGTTTTTATTTTTATAATATTTCAATATCACGCTCAAGTTTTTCTCTCAAGTTTTGCACATAAACTACTCATCAAAATTAATTTAAATTGATTGCTGTGTGACGTAGACTGCACGCTTTAATTTAAATTGCGGCAGAATATCGGCTGGTATTGATAAGCAACAACAATTAAATAATTTATAAAATACATTGAGCTCAATGTAAGAAGTTTTCTATATTTTTTATTTAAAATAAAAATCTTTTTTGTATTAATATACATGAATAATTTTTTCCTTCATTTCAAGCGAATTCAGTCAGTCATCTGATCTCTCGAGTTCACATGTTGTGAATTCACCTTGATTCAATGTATAAAAATATGGCTTTCGATCGGGACATCATCATTAACACTAAAGTAATAATACGAAAACCAAAAATTGTTAATTTCTGTTATGAATTTAGAAGATCTGAAGTAGTAATTTGTGCATTAATGCACATCGAAATACATTTCTTTTATTTATAAAATTATATATCTAGTCTAATATTCTTTAAAAAAGATAAAAAATAATTTGGATAAATTAAAAAAAAATTTTGGTTGGTGGACTGTTTCTGGGAGTTGCTCATTTATCAAAATTGAAAAATTTTATTTAAAAACTAACAAAATGTTTCAGAATAATATATTTCTCAGTTAAACATAATTTTCTTCTTTTATTGCACAATTTTGTAAATGTATATTAGATTTTTCTACTTGCATTCAGAAATTTTAATGTATAAATACTTATATTTTTTATTCTTTTTCGTGAGTGTTTCGTGAGCATGAGTTTTCGTGAGCATGAGTTTTCGTGATTGTGACTATTGTGAGTGTTATATTTTTGACATTTTATATAGTCGGTAGCCTATTGCAATGTATTTGTTTAATGCAGAACTTGTACAAAGTCATGGCTTACGTGGGTGGCTGCCCAAAGCGCGCTAGGAATCAAAGAAAAAAAATCGTATTATTGAAAACTAAAAAGCAGCCGAATTTTCATAACAAGTTTACATTGTAGTGTCGCAGTCACCCACTACATATGCTAGTACATATCTATAAAAATAAATTTCGCTAAAATCGATTATGTTTACTTGTTTGCTGCTCCAATGCATTTTTTATTTTTTTTTGCTTATTCTAGTTCTGAATTTTCTTTTGAAGGACCTGTTTTTACATCCTTTAAAACTGATTTGCTTAGATGTGTGCATGCGTGACCAACACATGTGTGAGTTAATTAACCTCAAGCTTAGATTTCTCTCTAACAACAACAACAACAACAACAACAACATCAAGAGCAATTGCCACACAAGCAAATACTCAAAATATTTGAAAAATAAGAATGTTTATTTTTATTCAAGGTTTATTTATGATGATTTTTGAGAGATCATTGTTATTGTTAATTTTATTGTTAACAAGATGTATTTGTTTGCGTGTATGTGTGTGGCAAAGTGGCACTTTTATGCCCAAATGAAATTTTCCTTTACATATTTGTTGTTTTGAAAATTACTCACTTCCGTTTTAATGTGTGGGTTGGTTTCAAAAAGGACTAAAAAGACAAAATTGAAATAGAAGGCAGAGGAAGGCAAACAGCGCAGCGCGTATGCGGTTAGCATTGTGTCAATGTGAATGTAATCACATGTCACACACATAGTTAACCAAGTGGAAAAGTCATAACTTTTACAAGCTCTTTTTCTTTATTAATTTTCGCTGCTTTTTGTTTAGATTTCGTTTTGTTTCGTTTGTTTTTTTTTTGTGTGTGTCATAAAGCAAAAATAGTAGCAGATCTAAATAAAATCATGGCCTGAATACAAAAAATAAAATAAAAAATAACAAAAATTGAGTGAATGCTGTTGTATAAGCTTAATAGTATTTTTCTAAGTTGTGTTAGTTTGTTTGAGTTGCTTTTTGTGTTTGTCTAATTAAATTTAATTGCTTGTAAGTGTTGTTAGTGTGTGCCTCTGTGTGTATGTGTTTGTTCTAAACACTCAAAGTTTTGCAAAATTATTTTTATTTTTCCTGGTTGCCGGCAAGTGTTGGTTTGTTTGTTCGTTTGTTTATTTCTTAAAATTGTGTGTTGTCTGTTTGTTTTTTAACTTTTTTAACAAGCAAAACCGCGAAAAAGAAAAAAATTTTAATTTTGTTAAATTTTCTCTATTGTTTAAAGAATGAAACAGAAACAAATTCAGTTTGTTAGTGTTCGGTAAACTTATGCTAGTAAAAACAGTGCCTTAAAAAAAGAAAATTGTTTCATCTAGATTTGATTTTGAAAAGACAACGAATACAATTCTTTTGTCAATTGGAAATAAACCTTTTTTTTGTGAACTTGAGTCTATCCGACTACATGCAGGTTGGTTTTTTTTCAATCTCCAAAAGTTATGATTTTCAAGATAAAACAATTTTGTAGAATTTTCAGTTAATTAATGAGAAATCGAAAATGTATGTAAAAAGTGATTTTAGTACAATTATTTTTAAAAATATTGAAATCTAATGGCTTTCGCTTCAAAAATAGACAAAAATTTTGATTTTCAAATTATCATAAATTTTGGTGACTTTTGTTGTTGTTAATGGGAACACAAACATTAACTTAACCATTATGTGCGCAGCAAAAAAACAACAGCCTATATTGCGCTGTGAGGTACCTGGGTATCTGTATAAAAGTAAAAGTAAATTTTTAGTTAAAGAAAATATATTGGCAAAAAATTAATTAGGGAATTTTTAGTTAAATTTATCAAGTGCTTTAAGAAGTGTTTTTTTTTTCTAAAATATCATAAAGTTATGATTTTTGAGAGGGGGAATTTCGGAGAATTTCTAGTCAGTAAATAGGAATTCAAAAATGTACTATGTATGCATATAAAAGTGATTTTTCAGCAATAATTCCCATCGACAAATGCACGCACAAGAATATTTAAGTATGTAAATTTATTATATCTAAAGTTAGGAAATTTTGTAGAATTTTAATTAATGGGAAATAAAAAAATTATTTTAAAAACAATTTTTCAACAATAATTTTCATGTCTATAAAACAAAATAGGATTTTATTAATCGAAAAATATTGATTGTGTATGATATTTTAGATTGAGGGAATTATGGAGAATTTTAAATTAATCAACTGGAATTCACACATTTATTTTAGAAGTGATTTTTAATAATGATTTTCTAATATATAGAAGAAAATTAAAATTTTTCCCCACTAGCAAATATTTTTTTACCATAGACTTTTCGACTGTTTGGCACACGCCCAATACTTGTATAAACTATTTGTAGAAACACTTTCAAATGTACGTTAAGAATCCCAATTATTTTACTGAAAATTTCCCGCAAACCCTCTTATATTAAAAATTGGAATGTTTTTAGTGCGCAAAAACTTTTATTTTCTTTCATATATGAGAAACCCGTTATTGAAAAAAAATCGCTTCTAAAATAAATGTGTGATTTCCCATTAACTAACTTAAAATTCTCCATAATTCCCTCCATCTTAAAAATCATACCCAATTAATATTTTTTGAGCAAAATGAAATACTAATTTTTTTTAAATATTTTCTTATATGCTTTTGTGGCTAGGACTGGGGCTTTTCGGAGAATTTTAAGATTATTAAAATTTATTATAAAATCGATTTTTAAAACAATGTTTCAATATTAGCGAAAATATAATTTTTTGTTTTAAAAAAATATCAATTGACAGTGATTTCTAAGACGAGAAATTAAAGCGAATTTAAAGTTATTTAAAGAAAATTAAATAAGAAATGTGTGTTTCCATGTATCCGCCACTGTTTAGGTGGCTCGGTTGAAAGTGATTTCAAATTTGTATTTATTACAAATAATGTCTAGAAAAAGCATACCAGAGGTATTTGTATTATTAGTTTATCATTCAATAATAGTTTACATAAATATCATAGAAAATAAAAGTATTTGCTCAAAAACTATACAAATAATTAATGGGAACTCATAAATTTAATCAACAAATAATAATTCGTCAATGAGTTAAAATGTTAAAAAAAATAAGCAAATATTTTGAGTTATGTCGGGGGACTCTTGGAGAGTTTTAAGTCATTTAATGGGAACTCAGATATGTATTTAAAAGAAAATAATAATGTTTGCCTTTAAAATATCCAAAGAATTATGTTTGCACAGACAAGGGAATTTCGTAGAATTTTACGTTGCATAATGGGAACTGAAAAATTTATATAAAAAGTCGTTTTTGAATTATACACAAAAAAGAAATGTTTTTCCTTAAAAAGTATCCAAAAGTTATGATTTTTAAGTTTGAGCGGTATTATGGAGAATTTCCAGTGATATAGTGGGAATTCAAAATTGACATAATATTTGATTTTTAAACAATAATTTTTATTTATATAAAAGAAAATAATAGTTTTTCTTAAATCATAACGAAAAGTTTAAGGTTTCTAAGATGTTGGACTTTTGGAGAGTTTTAAGTTTGTTGATGTAAATTAAAAAATTTCACTTGTAAAAAGAAATTTTCAAAAGTAATTTACATAATTATGTAAATAAGAAAATAAGAGTTTTGGCTTAGAAAAATAGCAAAAGGTTATGAGGGCTATTTTGGGGGAATTTAGGAGAATTTCAAGTTAATTAATGGGAATTAAAAATAAACTTTTTATAGTGATTTTTCGATAATTATTATTAGTTACAAGTGAAGTTATTCGTGCGTTTAAACTTAAAGCTAAAAAAATGCTTTAATTTTTATTTATTTCATATCATGTCAACAAATATGTCCACTTCATAATTGTATTCAGTTCTCCAGTAACATATTCATATTATTTTTTGCAGCAGTTGCTGTGCCTATTGGTTCTTTATTAATTTTGCGTATATACATAATTTTCCTATTTATTTTTTCTTTGCTGTTTTGCTTTTTATACACTTCAAGTTTTCAAGTTGAAAACGTTCACGTTTAACTGCATTTAAAAAATAAAAAAACGACACAAGAGCAACAACATTATTTATAGACATTAAAACCAACAACATTAACAACGGCTAGAACAAACTGTAAAATTAAAATAAAAAGTAACAACAACTAAATCGTTTGACATTGAAGGTAAAATAACGTTAAGGTTGGCTGGTAAGAGAAGAGATTTATTTTTCATACACAGCTACCCAAAAAGGGGAACATTTTAGTACCCAGTAGATCCAAGAAATTGGTAACTGAAGGGTTAAATAGGGTTACTAAAGATGTAACCGTTTTTTTTATTAAATAGTTCTTTTGAATTTATATAAACATAAATATTATTAGTTGGCTTAAGAGTGTTTTTATATTATAGTTTTATTAGGGAGAGTACTTTTTAAAATAAAATCCTTTTTATAACATGTACGCATTTTCTTTGTTAACCCTAATCCGTTTATGTAAAACTCATTCTTGTTAATGTTAACAACACAACACGAATAACACTAAAGAACATAAAATCGAAATAGCAAAAAAAAGCAAAAAAGAGAAACAGGCGGCAGAATAATATAAATAAAAAAACCCAACAGCAACAGCAAAAAAAGAAAAATAACAACATTTTCTATTTAAGTAAAGGTCGTTATTTATTGATTTTTTAATTAAAAGTATACCACTCATACAAAAAAAAATACAAACAGTAAAACAAACACAAACAAACTAGCAACAACAACTTTAAACAGTTACTACAACAATAATAATAATAAAGAGCGCGGAAGTGTATGTGAGAGAACATATTTAATGTCTCATACATTTTGAAGTGGTAAAATGTACCAGAAGACACGATAAGGACTTTGATGTGGTTGACAAGTGCGACAACGTTGAAGACTGAAAAATGAAAAGTACATAAATGTGGCCGTAACCAACAAATGACTAAAAGTGCAAACTCAAGTAAAATAAAACAAACTTGTTTTAAATCCAAACAAACCATTAAAACTGAAGGAGCAAAATAGTAAAAATGAAAAGTAATAGACGAAAGGTTTTCTTTTTCTTCTTGTACAAGCAAAGCGAAAAAAAATTACACTAATCGGTGAATTTGTTAAAAATAATGTGAAGCAAATATTTCGTAGCCAGCCGAAAACTGGAATATAAACAAATGGTATAGTGGCCTTCGAAAACATAACGTTGCTGCATTGTGCTTTAGCTTTGTCACACTTAATTAGTTTTTTCTGTATATAGGTCTTAATCAAAACTGTACGAAGCCCCAAATAACAACTTTTAATCGAATAAATATAATTTTTCAATCTTGTAAAATATAAAAAAATATTAAAAATTCTTCTACAAACAAATAGCGGTACAACGAACGATATTCTGTCAGGCCTATTCGCCATACTGAAAAATTCGTTATGTTGCGAAGTTTTTTTTGTATTCTTTTTATTTTTTTTTAATTTTTAAATTGTTTTATTTGCAATCTATTTTACAATCAAAATAATGAGCAAATTTTATGACTTTTAAGTAACAAACATTGAGTTTTCCTTAAAACTAAAAAAAATCAAATTTTACTTTTATAATTTAAATAGGATTTGACAAATTAAAATTTTCTATTTTCGGAAGGGAAGGTCAAGAACATGAATCCTTTAGTCTCTGGATTTCATTGCTATCATATAATAGTTTTATTGCTAACACTTTGAAGTGATTACTTAGTCTATTAAGGTGTCTTTCACTGAAGTTATTGATCTCATCGTTTACCATTAAAATTCGAAGATCTCTGTGTATGTTTTTGTTGCTGATAAACCATGACGCATTTGTTAAAAGTCTGAGAGTTTTTGACTGGTATCTCTGTAATATCTCAACGTTCGAATTACTTGCAGTTCCCCAAAGTTGGATGCCGTATGTCGTATTGTTTTGTATAACAAAACCTTATTTTCCAAGCTTAAGCTTGATCTTGGGCCCAGTAACCAAAACATTTTTCTTGTTTTTAATTTCAGTTGCTCACGTTTCTTTTTTATATGCTCTTTTCAAGTAAGTCTTCGATCAAGATGGAGGCCTAAATATTTTACAGTGTTGCAGGCCGGTATAGCTGTGCCATTTAAATAAACAGGCGAGCAATAATTTTTTCTTAGCGCAAATGTAACATGAACGGACTTTGTGTTATTAACTTTAATATTCCATTTTTGAAGCCAATCTTGAAGAAGACTTAATTGATTTTGTAGCATCTTGGAAGCTATTAAAGGTGATTCATTTGAGGTTAATAAAGCAGTATCGTCTGCATACGTAGCAGTAGTTATATTTTGTTATAGTTGGCATATCTGCTGTAAAAATTGTGTACAATACTGGTCCCAGGACACTACCTTGTGGAATACTTAACTAATTTTTATTAAACAATAAAAAATCATTCAGTTCATAGATATTACAATAATATTTTTTTTAGTTTTAATATTAACAACTAAAAACACAATGTTTTATCTGGTAGCATCTTCCAATAGAGACCAGTTTTATACGCATTGAAAATAACAACAAGAGTTAAATTATGGTCCTCTATAATTTTTTGCAATTTTATTATAAAAGGATTTACTAGAACACATCTGGATGATAATTTTTCCCCTGATTCCTTAAGAAGTCTACCTCCGTATCTCTTTTCGAATCTAGATAAGCAGCCATTACTTGCATGGAAGCGAACGTTATAAAAGGTGTTTTGTGTCTCCATGGCTTTTACTTTTAACGCAATTCCATTTATTGGCAGAGCTCCTTTTCCATACTAGGATACTCACCATTTTTGAAAGATAGCCGATTTTTTTAGCCATTGTTGGTTGTTTCCGAATTCGAGACAATTTTTGTTTGCATTTTCTTTAGTGTACATATTGATGATTTGGGTATTCCATATATTACTGAAATTTCACGCAGGCAGGCAGAAATTTTTTACATTCATTCAAATTTTTTATATTTTTTTAACAAAATTCTTCTATTTCATTATAGAGAGTACACATTTTTCAGAACATTCATTATATAAGGTAGTCAATGAAAAAATTTTGGATAATGGTTTGTTTTTTACTTTTTTATTTTCTTACCAGTCGTTACATCGAGTATAAAGTTTTTTTGATGTTCGGTATGTATTGGATTTTCGTTAAAGCGAAATTCGTTATACAGAGATTTGCCTGTATTTGGATAGTTTCATAAAAAATTTGCAATTAAATTAAATAAAAAAAATATATACACCATTCTATGAAGTGATAGTAGTTTTGACTGCGAAATTGCTGAATTTTAAGATACATAGTTCTTGCTTCCCGATGTCACCAATTGATTCACAAATTTATTTTACTGACTATTTTCTCATAAAATTCCTTTTATTTTTGTGCCAAGAAAATTATCACGATTTTTTTCAACAACAAAATTTCCTTAACATGTTGGCTTACTTAAGTGTTATTCCTTTAAAGCAAATGTAGGTCCTTTCTTGCCTTTGTGTGAGCCTTTAAAAATGTCTATGTGTTGATATTTGTATTTTTGTTTATTTTCTCTATTTTTTTCTCAGTACAATAGATTTTATTATCTTGTAATTTTTGGCAGTTTACTTTTTCTTTTCGTATTGTTGACGGCTAGCTTGCCCCTTCCTTTTTGAACCATTAAATTTTGCCATCAAATTGTTTGTTTTTCATTTAAAATCTAAGCATTTCATTTTGTTTGACCAGCAACTTGTTCGTTTCCATCACTGCAAATTGTTTGTTTAATTGTAGCTTTGTTTGTATCATGATTGTGTTGTTGATTTGTGGTTTCATTATGGTTTGCAATTTTCATAATTACAATGTTTTCCTTAATATTTTGATGAGTTCTCTTTAAACTAATGTCAAACGAGGCCGTTCCTAAAAGCTGCAACAAGCGCAGTAGTTATTTTGTTTTTCCGAAATACAAAAACCATTTGAAGAGTTGAGCTCGTTATGGCACGTTGAATGTGGGTGTGGGAAAAGAACGGCGTAACAATCTAAAAACCGACACTTGTACCGTAAGAGGAATGCATGTAGCGGTGCGTTATTGTTGTTGTTGTTGTTAAACGTGTTTATTATAATTCTTTGCTGGCTATTTGAGTTCTAGTACCGCCTGCGTTTCTTAATGAATTCTTTGTTTGTTTGTATTAGCAAAAGAAAAAAAAAATGTTAAATAGAGTGTTCGAGTTGCTTTTTTATATAAAATGTATACTAAGTTTAATGTGCAAAACGTGCCTGGTAGTCGCTTATTTGATTTGAAAGTGCTCCAGAATTTTTAGGTTAAGCTCGGAGCACACGATTTCTTGGATTTTCTACTTTACCTGCTTTTTTAAAGGACTATATTCTTTAAGACAAGAACTATAAAGTCACTTATAATAGTCTAAGTTAACAAATAAGATTTCAAAGCCGTAAGATAAGTGAAAGAGGTGAATGACTTAATTATAAAGAATCTTATTTTGTCTCAAATCTCTAATGTCAGTAAACAATTTATTTCCCTTTAAAAGCAATTCAGCACTTCGTCGGTCACAGGTTGACAACTCTTAACATGTTTTTTGTACTTTTCTGGAGACAAAAAAAACGCTATTACTCCATTACGAAACCCTGTTGGAAGTACATAAATAAAGAAACCAAAATTAGTAGGAGAAGTAGGGAAGGAAATTTTTTTTAAAATATAAATGAAACGTACTAACATGCAGAAGGACAAACACAATCTTTTGGCATCAAAAACCCGATTCGATTTTTTTGCGATTTAAGAGTTGTCAACCTGTGACCGACGATTTGCTCTCTTCTAGTATGTCTGATTCTCTATTTTTATATTGCCATCTTTTACAAAAGCACACTACAATTTCCTTTAACTCAAAGGATAATAAGCTTGAATATGTTATCCGAATATACATACATATCGCACCCTAAATACTAAAGGGTCACAACTCAAAATTTTCCAAAATTGACTTTTTTTCATAAATGATTTCACATTTCACATCTCTAATTACTTAAAAAGTTTCATTCTCTTTTCACTATCTTCTTTAACTGGAAAAATTCCGTTATGTCTGTTTTTATGTTAATTGCATTGCTTTTGCACATAAACAGTTTTTTTGCTCTCCTGAAAGTTTTAGAATTTTGAGCGTGCGATATAAGTTTTGTATCCGGTTTAACAAAACTGGTTTGCCTTTGTTTTGTATTAGTATTTAAGGGGTTTTTATGTACATGTCCATTCATATGTATACAAGGAAACTTTACTACTTGTTAATAATACACTGCAGACTCGGTTAACGCAATCAATAGAAATTTTGGGGCTGTTGCGAAAACTGAGTTTGTTGCGAAAACCGAGTGAAAAATTTCTATGTCTAAAAAGTCTGTTTTAAACCAAATAACAGGTTTATTAAAGAACAAAGATTAATTTTCAAAATAAATGCCATAACTTAATTGAAATAAAGAATAAAAACAAATATATATATTTAAAATAAATAAAAGTAAATTTGTACTGATGGTTCTTATCAAGTTGAAGATTCATGTTTTAACCCTTCTGTATTCCTTCAAACTTCTCAACATCTTTGTTCCTGTTGGGTCAATTTGAACCAGCTTTTAAAATGCGAGTAAAACAGCATTATTTGTAAAAAAATATATTTATTAAATATTCAGAAAAACACACATACATATGTATTTGAAAATCTACATCACACAACTTACTTTTCTTTTCTGTGCCATTTCGTAAAATAACTAACTAAATATAAACTGAAGCAACATTCAGATGAAATGTATTGTACACCGATCTTAAGCGTCTTTTGTTTTATAAGAGGGGATTCAGATTTCTATTTCACAGTAAATTCAAATAGAAATGTTGTTGCCACATCAGTTGCCATACGAATAAGCAAGCAAGTTCTTTGTGCACACCAAAAGTTATGTTGGGTCACATTGACCCAACAAGACTATATACTATGTATATAAAGTTGATTTTTTTTATATAGGCGGAAAACAAAACAGTTTTTTTTTATTATTTTGTTGCTAAATGGCTATTTGTATTAACGTTTAGGATAAATAAAAATATCATTGTGAAATTGTGTCACCAAAGTAAAAATAACGTAAGTTTAAAAATAAATTGGGGCCAATTTGACCCAAGGAATGCAGAAGGGTTAAAAGGAAAAAGTGTGCAACTTTCGGCTGTTATCTTACTCGAACAACCCCACTCACAAACAAAGAATTTTTTGAACTACGTTGGTTTGAAAAACAAAAGCACCACGCAAAAATTCTCAGTCATTCCTACACTCAGAATATTATTACAGTAACGGACTGTACGTTATTCAAGTCATTTTTAAAAGAATAAACATTTAAAATTGTAAGCAATTTTATTTTTAACTGAATCCAACATTCATTTAATAAAAAACTAAGGACATATTAATACGGATTTTCGGTTACATTTTCTATTGTCGGTTGTTTTCAAGTGCTGTTTTTTTTCTTTGCTTGCTTTATTTGACTTGTTTGAGATTTCCTCTCCTACACAAACAAAGGAAAAGTCTTTTATTTTTACGGGCTTCAGTCAATTAATTTTTTAACATTAAAAATTAAATGAACTTTTGCTTCAATTTAAATGAAAAATGAGTAGACAGACCGGTTTTTAAGTGAACTTTCTTTCAATTATTTTAAATTACAATTTCAGTTAATTTTACGTACAGAATTATTTGAGTGTAGAACAGCGGTAAATCAAAATGATTTTTGTACGTAATAATAAGATTTCACGCACAAAGGTTTATAAATTTGAATTTATGAAATAAAAAACTAAATTAAAAAAAAAAACTAAACGAAACAGAGAATCTTTATTTTGTTTGCAAAGTTGTGTTAATAGATTTCTTGTTTTTTGAAAAGTTGCGTGTTAACAGAGTCATCAATGTTAAGAATTTGAATGTTGCGAATATGGAGGTGTTGCACTTATCGAGGGTTGCGTTAACCGAGCCTGCACTGTATTGAGTATAATAGACAAAGATGAGAAAGGTTTGATAGTTTTAAATTTTGTAAAACGTTTGACTTTCATAAAAATTTAAATGAATTTAATAATGATATTATGAGTTTTGTAAGAAACAAATTAATTTTAACGTATTTTTACAGAAATATCATCAAAAGAATTAAATCTTTAAAGAAAATAAATTTAATTATGGCTTTTGTTGTCATAGATTTCCTTCTAGTTTTACTGTGGCCAAAACGACGCCTGCCTTTAAAGATTTTATTGTGTGTATTTTTGTTTTATAACATGCTTATCATCAATTCACTTTCATACAGAATCCTATATTCACACACACACACACACACTCCCATACACATGTTTTATTGTTTGACCGGCATTTAAAATTCTTGCTGTTGCTGCTATTCTGTTTGGTTGTTATTGTTTTTGTTTGTCCATTAAACTCGTGCAATTAAAGTCAATAAACGAACATTGTTGTGAGTACTGGGCGATGAAAGGAATATTCATATGCATGTGCATGTGTGTAGCAATACAATATATACGCATATTAGAGAGAGTAGCAGGGAGGGAGCATTTAATAAAAAATAGAGCAAGCTTTGTTTTGCTATATATATCTACGTATGTACATGTGTATGTACATATGTAGATATGTATTAATGTTTATGATATTGGCTTTTATATGACTGTTGTTGTTATACATGTAAAATTTCGTTATAAATGATGATGATGATGATGATTTTAAATATTTGTTATGGGCAGTGAAAATAAATGACGAGCTGGAGGATGAGAAAAAAGGTTGGCAAGAGTGAAAGCAATATTAAGTGTAAATATGTTCATATGTATATATATGAAGAAGAAGTGTAATATGTGTGTGTTTGTTTCAGTGTCACATCTTTGTTTATCCAGTTCATTACAGTTGCCATGATAAATGTTGTAGTATGTGAACAAATACGAGATGTGTTATTGATGGCACCATTGTGTCGTTACTATTTTATATGCAAATTTTTGATGGCATAAAAAGCGACTATAAAAATTAACCCGTTTTATATATGTACATATGTATGTGTATTTGTTGTTATAGACTTGTATTTAAATGAACTAAATATAAATAAATGATTGTTGTTTACATATGTTCTTACTTAAAATGTCAGCAAGCAAAAAAATAAATAAAAACGAACAATTCGAACTTATGTGTCAGAAATTGTACTTGAAAAACTTTAAAAATATGGTGCTATTAAATTTGAGTTGAAACTTGTCTTCGTGTTTTATAAATTGTGCATTTTTCTCATTGATTTTTGTTTGTCTTTTATTTATTTAGTCTTACATAATTTTTATATACATCAAAGATTTTCGATAACTTCTGAAATGTTTGCAAAGTTTCATAAGAATGGGTTAAAAGCTGCCTAGGCAATCATTTCAAACCTAGAATATAGAAATCAATGCTTAAATTCTTTTATTAAAAAGCTATTATTACATAAAATTAATTTCTGTTAAGTTTGTTATTGTTATAAAATTATAAAGTATTCTTATTTATAAAATAATTCAGCTAAATAGTTTTTATTTCTATAAACAGACAGTCGTCTAAAAAGTGATGCGGCCTCCGAAAACATCATGTCTGTTAAATTCTGCTCTAAAGTCGTTAGAATTAATTCGTTCTGATTTTATCTTAAGCTTTAAAAGTTTCCATTTCGTTTGGCTTCATTTCAATATTTGCAGCCATTTACTTGAGAAACTTAAAACTGCATATGACATAATTTTGCACGTTCTTCTGCTCATACCCTCCATTAATATTTATCCTTGTCAACACAAAATTTATACTTGTAATTGCTTAAGAACACAGCACAAACATGCATAAAACAACAAGTTGAAAAACTTTAGTATCAAGTATAAAGATTGTAAATATGTACATACATATGTACAATATGTACCCGTATATGTACATAAATATGTATATAATTTTTGTAAGAAACAATTTGTTATAATAAAAACAAACAAATATCAAATGTAACATATCACGTGCTTATTTTAAGAATTTTCAAGTTGTTATAGTTTTCATTTATATTGTGTATTTGATGAATTCTTCAATAGTGTATTTCCACGAGAGTCTCATAAGTAATGGGCTCTTTAATTCTGACGAAACTTTATATCATTTAGAGAGCAAGTTGCCTTATTCGAGGGGAATTCATTTTGAATTAAAGAAAAATATAAGAGTTTATACAAAATAAAAAAGTTTATAATAACATACGAACAAAACGTGGAGTGAACAAGCACGTGTACGCTGATGAGGTGCTGCAGCGCTCTCCATAAACAATATATCTTTCTATTTTGCTCTAGTGCTGTCGAAACTAATAAGTTTTTCCTGTATTATTTTTTTTTAAAATAATTTAAGTTAACGACTTAAAGCCTGCTTTAATAGTGTTCTATAATAATAGTAATAGTACCAATTCCAAAGCAGACATGCTAATACGTTGTGATAACGCTGAGAACGAAGTATATTGTATATAATTTTCTTCATCGTGGAAACATGCTATAGCATGAAAATTCAATGACGTCAGTTGCAGATACAGCACACATTTATACATCTATTACATGCACACACGCACATGCATACATACGCTCATCCACTCGCTTAAACTTAAAATGTATTCTTTTTTTATGTGTTCTAAAAGAAACAGAAAGCATTTGCATAAATGCATATTAGAGCATGCATGAACATGCTCTACATTTAGTGTCATCTTTTGCTCGGATAAAAGCGAAATTATAGTGAAAGTTTTGCAATGACAATAGACTATCGAAAAAATAATAATAATAAATTCTCTGATATACATTTATCAACCAGTTTCAGCCATGATAAAAAAATTGCAAAATAAAATTTTGAGAAAAATTCAACACATGCCGAAAAGTGTCACTAGTTTAACACAGTTTTAATAGCAAAACGATTGCAATAAAACGAAATACATCTTTAATTTTAAATATGTTTTCTTTACACTTACTTGTAAAAATAAAATTATGTGAACGTTTGCCATTTTTATGGAAAAAATTAAATTTGTAAAAAGTTTCCAATATTATTTACAAAATAAGGGCCTTATAACAGCATATGTATGTACGAGGGCTGATTTATTAGGAAGAAAACATTTCCTAATGCATGATCGTGAGCATTTTTCTGTTTCAATCACATGAGCGCGCATGAGCGTGTATGAGTAGATTTTTTGCGTGATTGTTTCGTGATTTTGTCGATTTTGAAATTTTTTTTTTTCATATTTTTAATACGAGTAGGTACGTGGTTTTCAATTTTGTTATGAAGACATAAAATGTTGTGCCGGTATGTATTAATGTAGTGATGTGAATGAACGAGTCAAAGCAGCTATATAAGTCCGAGTTTCGACTGACGAACATTTGGAATACAAACATTTGCAATTCTCTTTTTTGGTTTTTTCATGCGCGTTCATACAGACGAACACGACTTAAGAAATTTTGAGTTTTTTGAAAAAAGCTAAAGATCTTTCAATTCAGCAAAAATCCAGCTCAGCTACAAGCGAAGAAGTTTTTTCAACGCCAGGAAGAATACTTCAAGGGACTTCACAGGAAAAATGTTGACAAAATTTTATTTCTGCATAAATCTATTTACGACTATCTATTATCTGTTAACGCTAAAGTAGAAGATCCTACTTAATCTTAATATCTTGCACAGATTGCTTATGAGCAAAAAACTTAATAATTTTTCGTAATTTTATGTAAATTTCGCATAATAAAGTACACAAAATATAGTTCCTAAAAGAAAGAGAATTCTAAAAAACTTATCTGCAGCCAAAAAATGTTGTCGTTTTTTGTCAGAAGACACGAACCCAAAACACAAAATTTTTTTACTAAAATTGAAGTGAATTCAATGTATAAAAATATGGCTTTCGATCGGGCTATCTTCCTAACACTAAAGATCTTCTAATTTCTTGTATGAAATTAGAAGATCTGAGGTAGGATAGGATTTGGTAATAATTTTTGCATTAATGATCGTCGAAATACATTTATTTTATTTATGAAATTATATATCTAGTCTAATATTCCTTTAAAAAAAAGATAGAAAATAAGTTGGTGGACTGTTTCTGGGACTTACCCATATATCAAAATTTGAAATTTTGTATTTCAAAACCAACAAATTGTTTCAGAAAAGTATATTTCTCAGTTAAACATAATTTTCCTCTTTTTATTGCAGAACTTTCTAATTTTATATTAGAATTTTCTATTTGCATTCACAAATTTTAATATATAAATACTTATAGGTTGTGTTATTTTCGTGAGTATTTCGTGAGCGGGAGTTTTCGTGATTATGACTAACTTTTTTTTCCGCTCACATGAGCGTGAGTGAACGTGAGCCAAAAATATGAGGTCGTGCGTGAGCGTGCATGAGTGAAATTTTTTTTATCGTGAGCGTGCATGACCGTGAGTGAAAAGTCACTCACGATCCCATCTCTACTTCAAACGACTACAACAAATAAACTAATCGATAAATTTGGGTGAAATTTGGCAGATCGCAATTTCTAAAAAAAAGTTTTTGTGTTTATGCTGCCAGTTAGAGCTAGGAAGCTTCAATATAAATCCGCCCTCGTATTTTATATATTGTAATTATTTCTGCAGAGAACATTTTGAATAAATCTTGATTTCTTCCGACTTTGTTACTGCTTAATTGTACATCTCGCTTTTGTGAATTAACATACTTATACTTATTTGCGCTTGTATGTGGCTCTTTGTGTATTTGACTTTCGCTCACAATTTAACATGTTAACTTGACAAGAGTTTTGCCTTTGCTTCCTCTTGATAGAAACCAAAAAAAGGCTCTAATGTTTTTGTGTTCTAATCCAAGCAAAAACTTTCAACAGAGCAATCCCTTTCATCATTAACCTTTTGCCAGTGATGACTGATTATGAATACAGTTGATGTGTATGTATGTGTGTGTGTTTTTTTTTAGTCTTTTTAGGCTGAAATGTTAAAAGAGTAATTCAACGTCATTAGAATTATATTAAATTTTTATTTAAAAAAAGGTTGCTGTGTTTAACTATTATTATATTGTGATGGCGTATAATTAATATTTAGTTTGAGAAGCACTCAACACGCATACGTCACCAGCAGAAAAAATTAATTTGCTTAAAATTTTTGTGGTATACCAGCGTATACTTAATAGGGGACTCCATGCAAAATTGCTCGAAACGAATACGCTACCACGTACAGTATTATTAATGATCCTTGTAAACAAAGAGAAAGAAGTGAAAGTGAATTTTGGTTCATGGGAAAAATTATATTTTTTATGGAATGCAGTTTTATAAAACTTTTTTAAATAAAAAAGAAAAAAAAAATAATAATCAGACCTCTAGTTAAATTATATTAAAATATATAAAAAATAATTTTCCAATCGAGTGTGATTTTACCCGAACTCCAGCAAAATTCAATGTATGCAACAAATTTTATAACTTTGTATTTATGATTCCACTGTTTGGATTCATTTCAAAAAACTAAAATGAAATAAAAAATATTTCATGCTCCAATAGATTACGAATTCGAGCGGCCTCCAAGAAAATTTTCAATATTTGCTGTCTAAGATTTCATATTTGCTTTAATAATTACATTTATTTTACCACTTTAATTTTAATAATTAAATTAATTTTACCACTTTTATTATGTTTTCGAAATTTTATAAAATTAGCAACAATTTTAATCAAAGAAATGAAATTGTAACAAAACGCCAAATATTTCCCTTATTCTATAGTAATTTTAAGCACGCTTATTTCAAAGAAACATTGTTTTTGGTAATTTTTCTTACTCTTATTTAACCAAAATACAATTTAATTGCATTTTAATATTTGCTTTACTATACGAAAAACATATTTTAATTGGACTTTCCGGCATTTTATTTTACTTTCAAATAAAAGCGAGAATTTCCAACAAAAAAAAAATAACAGACTCTTCACAAAGACCATAAGAAAATAAATAAATTAAATCTACAAACATTTAAACCAAAAGGGATTTTAATTAATTGTGAGATTAAAATTTATTTAATATAAAACTACGTAGGAAAACCGTAAAACCGCTTAAAACCCCCTTAAAACACAAAAAGTATTAAAAAAAGAGTACGGAATAAATAAAATCTTGCACTAGTTCTTGCAATTAACACTCTAACTGCCACGTCCGTCAAACAGGTCCGACACATAACGGGATACAACAGCGACAATGAAAATTATGAAAATGTGCACAGCAACCGCAACGATTTTTGTATAATTATGTTTAAAATTTTTGTTCTCTTAGTGCATTCACTTTAGAAAATCAGAAATGTTCAGTTCCAGCTTCAAAATTTTTCTTGATTTGTTTATAATCATCTTCGGACTCTTAAATGTATAAACAAAATTTCTAATTTTGAAGAGCTGTTTGTCAGGTCGAATTGTCTAACAGAACTATTTTGTAGTTTATTTTTGTCAGATATTTTTGACTGGCAAAGAGCTTTTAAAAAAAGTCTTGAAAATGTTGTGGCAGTTAGAGTGTTAAATAAAGGAAAATAAATTAAATTAGTGAAAGACTGCACATAATATATAAAATAGATATTAATAGACTAAAGACAGATGCCGAAATAAAATCTTTAAACAGTAGAAAACACATAGACACACAAATAGACACAAAACACACTAATTTAGAAAAAGTACCTATTAGAAAAATGTCCTTTAGTAGCTTTCAAAAAGAAGTACCTTTTAGAAAAGATTACGTTTTGAAAAAAAAACTCCCTAAAAAGTTTTTTTTATAAAATTTATAAAAAATATCTCTTATAAAAAATATATTTTACAAAAAGTACCTTTTACAAAAAGTCCCTTTTACAAAAATTACGTTTTACAAAATGTACCTTTTACAAAAGGTACATTTTACAAAAAATACCTTTAAAAAAGTACCTTTAAAAAACGCTTTTAAAAATATAAATTTTACAAAAAGTTCCTTTGACCTTTAGCAAAAAGTACCTTTACTAAAAAGTCCCTTTTAAAAGAATACCTTTTATAAAAAGTTTTATGGAAGAAAATGTACCATTTAGGCAAAAGCACCTTTTAAAAAAGCTACCTTTTCGAGATTAAAATAACGGTTGTATGTACAAATAATAATTTTAGAAAAAATTCACCTTTAACAGAAAAGTACTTTCTTTCAGCAAGTACTTTTAAAAAAATTGTACTTCTCAAATTTTATTTAGTTGCCTTTATTTACTTTTGAATTGTTAAATTTCTAATACGTGTCATTCTTTTTCTTCTCTTTTCAGCTTTAAATTGTTACAAAAAAGAAAAAAAAAAAGAATTTAAAAAAAACTTAAATATCTTAAATATACCAAACGCCTTAAGCTACACTATAAACTATTGTTAAATTTGTTGTGGTTGTTTCACACACTTCCTGCTCTTGTTAATTTTTTTCGATCACTGTTTAACACCAAAATGTATACTTATGACTTTTAAAATAATAAGACTGATTATAATGTGGCCGCTTTATATAATGTTGCTAAACAGCTACAGCTTACATCGTTGTTGCCACTTGCTCAGCAACATGATACACAACAGCAACAAAGCAACACAGGCAAGCTAAAGTACTAATACAACATGTCTCTAAAAACAAAATTTTTGCAACAAATCTAGAAAAAAACTAAAAAAAATACATATATAAATTAGCTTTGAATAAGTATAGTAATAGAATAAATTTTCTTTTTTGACACGGTGTTGCAAAAAATTCTGTAAAAATTAGTTCAAAAAGTAAAACCAACAAAATGCCGGGCGGAAGAAGGGGTTTAGTTGCTCCACAAAATACATTTCTGGAGAACATCATTAGGAGATCCAACTCACAACGTAAGTACTACATTTTTATTTAATTTGAATTTCAAACTGTTAACAAACGTTTTAAAAAGTTGTTTTTATAAATTTTAATATTAAAAAAGTATTTAAAAATTTTGAGGGTATTATTCCCAAAAATTGTTGCATATGTCAGGTTTCCAAGTATTAAGAGCCAACTTTGTTTTATGGTATTTTTGTAGCAGGCTTGTGTTCATGCACTTCTCTGTTAAGTCTTTATAGTCCATTAGTTTATATAATTTTGGAAGATTTAAATATGTTTTTACACATTGTTGGGGAACATTTATATAATAAATTTAAAAAAAATTTAATTCGGAGGGAAAACGTTTCGAGTCTTTGCCATATTTTTATTACTAGAGTACGCCTAGTGGTCGAAATTCGACCGCCTGTTTTAGTTGCATTCATTTAAAGAGAAAAAACTACCTAATTACTTATTCCCCTCTCCATGGTAAAATCAATAACCGAAACAAAAGTATTGTCATATACATATGTATGTAGGTACTCTTAAACACTCTAATTGCTTTGCGTATGTTTTTACTTGAACCAATACTTACATAAGTAAATACGTGTACGTGTGTAGTTTTAGCATTTGTAGTGGTGTCAACTTCATGAGCCTTTTATTCCTTTAATACTGAACCGATTTAAATAATATATAGTCGGCTTAACATTAGAAACAAAGTTTGTGCACAATGTTTAAAGAAATGTTTGTATAAAAATGTGGCTGCAAATGTAAACAACAACAACTACTCAAATTCATTTCAACAATTTTGTTAAGAAATGATACTAAAAATTATATAAAATATTTTTAAAAGTGTTGACAAGAACTGTTAATAAAGATTATTTAAAAAATTTCCAAGAAATGTTACAAATTATGTGTACAAAAAATATATGTTTTAAAAAATGCTGACAAGAAATGTTGCTAAACAATATTTACTAAAATATTCGACATTTTTATTTTTATAATAATAGTTTTTTTTATTCCTATTAATTCAAGCTTTAATAGAAATTCGTATAATTATAAATATTATTTATGAAAAACTAAAAATCGATTTACAATATATTGCTTTATATTTTTGTTAAGAAAAATATTTACTGAATATAATGAACTTTTATATGTCAGTGTAGCATATAAGCAACAGAGTAAAGAGAACTTCATAAAGTGTTGTATAAATATTGCATAAATCCCTCATATCCAATGCCCTTCGACATTGATTGTGGCAAAATGAGTAGCGGAAAACACACCCGCAAAGACAGTTACCCGAAGTAAACAGCAACAGCAATTTTTTAAAAATGTCTGATTGAAGGAAAACTTAAATTCAAAAACAAGTCACCAGTATGTTACCTATAATAAATTCGTGATTTGATCTTAAAAATTTTGTGACCTTTTAATTTTGGGAAACCAAACATTTTTTATTTCATTGTTAAATGTTTCTACTAAATTTTTTTGAAAAATATTTCTTACAACATTGTAGTCTAAAACATTTTTTGAAAGATTTATTTAATATCAACTTAGCAATACTGTTGTGCAACGTGTTTTAAAATGTTTTATGTTAGTTTAGATTAAACAAGAATATCGCCAAAGAAGCCTTGATTTAGTATTTAATTACTAAAATAAAAATCAAGAATAGATAATGAAAAAATGCTGTCGTCATTGCTCTGCAACATTTTCTAGAATTAACAAGATCTATTTAGATTCTTTAAAAACTCTTAAGATACTTTTGTTTAGCCTAAAAATTTTTAAATGACTTAATTAATAAGCAATGAAAATTAAAAAAAATATATTTATAGCAAAATTTCATTAAACATGACATTTTTTATGTGCATAAATTGATTTTTAAACACTTGAATCGTTTAAAGACATTAAAGTGAAATATGTTGCTAGCAATAATTCTTTTAAACAATTTACAATATAAATTTATTTGATTGCCAAACAAAAATGTAGAGAAACTTTGTCAGTGATTTGTAGTATTTGAATAAGAGTCCTGCACGAAGTATCTTGATGGCAAAATGAAGATACATATTTTGTTTTCCTTCAAAAAGCTTCGCAGCAACAATGTTGCTACGAATGTACATACATATATCAATCAGGACAATTGCAAAACACTTCTTTAAAGCTTCTGCAAGCTTCGTTTCTTACATTTTCGAGAGAAATTGTTGAATTGTTAAGTTTCTAAATATTGTAATTAAGTTGCCAGCAACATGCTGCATTAAATGTTTAATTTTATAAATGACAATCTTTTCTATCGCATGCTGATTGCAAACACCTTTTTATGTACAAAAATGTCACATTTAGTTGAAACTACAGCAAATATATTTGCTGCAACATAGTTTATGCACTGCCAGTGTTGCTAATAAATCAACAAACTGCAATTTTTGGTCTTGTGCGGTTTGGTATATGACTGTTGTGGAGAATCCACATGAGGTTTTTCATTTATGGTGTATGCGTTTGTGTGCGTGGGTATGTTATGATGCAACAATATTTATTGTTGCAAGTAACAATCGTTAATACCACCAAAATACGCAAAAATGCTGTTGTATAAAAAAATGGAGAGATTTAAAATTTTTCATAAATAACGAAAAAATATTTTTATTTTATTGATGCAGATTTTAACTTAAACACACAAGTGACGTCAGAGTGTTAACTTCGCGCAATGATAATATTTTATTTAGTTTATTGTTAAGCGGATATTTGTGGTGCGGTTTTGGGGAAGAAATTAAAAATGAACTTTAACTACAGAGAGAAAGGAGTTTTAAGGCTTAAATGTTATAGTAAAATTAAAATAACTTGAAAACATTTTTTTGTCTACATGTTGCAAATATTAACAATTGATTGATTAGTCTAAGTATCCGTTTGATATATATTGATGGCCTTATTCACAAACGATTAATAAAGTTATTGTAGGCTTAATGTTGGATTTTTATATGGGAAAACCGGTTTAAATGTACACTTTAACTTTATTAAGCGTTTGTGAATAAATTTTCAAGCGTTTCAAATTTTTTTTATTTTTTTTATTTTAAAATCATTTTTATTAAATATTTAATATGCGTTAACATATGAGATTTTTTGTTTGATAATTATTTTATTAATTTCATTAATAATAATTGAAGTTTATTAATCTGTCTCGAGTTTAAGGACTAAAATGGGAAAGTTCACTTAATAATTTCTAGTTTTTTATTTTTAAATTAAGCCAATATAATTGTAAAAGTTACGCAAAAATAATTAAATTATTAATTTTAAATTAGATTTCACTGGTTTGACACAAGTTCAAATCTCGAACGTGACTTTAAAGTTTAATAACTTCTCAAATTGTTTTTTTTTTTAATTATTTTTAACTTATTTTTATTTAAAGAAGATTACGACGAAGCCAATCGTTACAATAGCAGAACAGAATTGTGAACATGCGTAATAATTCTGTTCTGCTAGTGGGCGTTGAATGAAACCAATGGAATTTAATTTAAGCCACTAAATTTCAAATTCATACGTACAGATTTTAGATGGATAACTGACTTGCGGCCTAAACCCACCGTGAATAAATACATACGTGCAATCATAATTAATTTTATTAAAATTTCAACCGGTTTTGTTAACTGGTGCCTAAAAGTAAGCAATATTTTTAAGATATTTAACGCCGCGCTGTAGCATATTTTGCCTTTAATTAAATGTTTCCTTACTTTCAATAGCCAAACACTGTCAACCATTTATCTAGATTCAAAAATTGTTTCATTTGTTGTGGGTTGATTTAGTCTGCATACATATTTTTATAAACCCCTTCGTGACGCTTAAAGCTTGTCTGCATATTTTTTTTGGGGCCAAAAAAAAATTATTATTAAATCTTTTCCTTAAGCACTTATGATTTAAAATCTGTGCTAATTTATGGTTAAATCCTTATACATAATAAATTAAAGGAGTGTTGCCTGCTGTTAACAGCACACAAAATCTATTAACAATAGCACGATGGGGGCTGAGAGATAATGCCAAATGTTTTAAAGAAATTTGTAAGGAACTTGTGAAGCACAGATAAATTCGTTCATACATTTGTCTTGTAATTAACAATACAAATAAACGAAAGCAAACTCGAAAACATAAAACAACTAACAATAGGTGGGGCTAAGTTATCAATAAAAAATTTCAACGAAAAAAATATTGTCTGGCTAAGAATATATAATAAAAAGAACTATCTCAAATTAAACGAAAAATCTGTGGTTGAAAAGTAAGGCGGGAAAGCGTAACTGTTCTCATTCAAAGTAGCTTTAATATTGAAAATTGATGCAAGTTGTATTATAAACCAGGATTTTTAGGAAAATGTTATCACATTTTTCAATTTTAATTAAAGGAGATTTTCGATTAGTTTTTAGGAATCTACTTATTCTCTTTACACTGTTTAAATGTATTAGGTATTGAATTTTTAATTTTAAAAAAAATTTTTTTCTAGAAGAGTTAAGATTTTTAATTTGAATTGAGAAGTAGTTGTTGAAATTGGCAAAACGTATTTAAAATCTTAAACTAACTTTAGGAGGCATTTTTGTACAACAATCCATAAATTTTAGTAGCAAAAAAATTCCCGCAAAGAGTCCTTAGAAAATGGATTTTTTAAGGAACTCAGCAAGCACTTCAACAACATTCAGTCTCCCTTTTTATCTCATACCTTATTTCCTACAATTCTAAATGAATTTGAACAGTTTAAGCCACAGTATTGCTTAAGTAGCAAAAAATAATTTTCGGGGAGATTTTTGTTAAAATTTTAGAAATCCAATTTTAAAATCGGGAAGGTCTCATTGTCTCACTTTTTTTTAACTGTTTTATTTCCTAATTCTTTGTTCAGTTTTTTTTTTAATCTTAGGGGTTAATATTGAAAATGAGGAAATTGTCTTTCTTTCTTCACTTGTTGTTTATTATTATAACAATTTAAATATTTTGGTGCCTCAATTTGAGACCTATTATGGTTTTTTAGACTTTGGGAATTCGATTTCAGCCCCAGATTTTTTGCGAAACTTTTCAAAATATTCCTTTCATAAATTTAATAAAAATAACTTTATTTCTTAAACACACACAATCTGGATTTTTGGCAGGAATCGAAACTGCGACCACCTGACTAATAGTTGGGGCAGCTCCAAATTAAATTTTACAAGTAAAATGGAGATCTTTGGTTTGATTTTGTTAACTTATTTTTTTTTAATTTGGCTTGTTTCATTAATACCTTCTTTTGCATTCATGTAGGAATTTAAATAATTCAATTAAAACATTAGGGATTTTTCGTTTAATTTTTGGGAGTTTTCGTCACATGCTTGAGTATGCAAAAAAAAATGTTGAGCATAACTTTTAACTAACTTTAATAGCTATACAACTGAAATAACAAACAATTTCTTTAGAGAGAGTTTTCTCTTAATCTTGTGGAATGATTTATGAGCTATTTCCTTATAGAAGTTTTTTGCTTTTTTAGTTTAATTCATTCTTAAAAGGAATACCATTAAAAAGCTTTTATATATCCCACAAGTTTTTCTTCTTAAGTTTCTATGTAATTAAAGTGGTAAATCTTCCTAAAAGTAGGCAACATTTTTTGTCTTGTGCTTTTTTTTTGTTTGAAATAGAGACTATTTTTTTTATTTAATTATTTAAATCGTTTTGTACAGTATTATTTTTTTCTTCATGGCGATTCGAAGCAAATTCAAAACATTCACCCCAAAGCGCTGGCGAAAAGTGTGTTCGCATTTTGGGAAGTTTTTCAAATTACTTATTCATTAGCAATTTGCTGTTGTTTCGAAACGCGAAACCATTAAAAAAAACATTATGTTTGCATTTCAAAATTTATCCTGTCCAGCATTAGTCTGTAAGTACATAATTATTTATTTTTCAAGCATAAACGCCCTCTACAGAAACGTACAAATAAGAAAAACCTTGTGCAAATATTTGGCTATACAAACTTGATTGCCTGTTGCTATTAATGAACTTTTTATGTTATATGTTTATTATGTTTTCTCTAGCCTACTTTAAGGCGGCCTTATTTATAATCACAATGAATTATTAATTGTTCTGAAAATTAAAAACAAAGAAATGGCTTCTTTAATGATTTTGATAAATAAAATATTGAATTTGTCTGAACAATATTAAAAAAACAAACAAAGCAAAAGTTATCTTATATTCTTGTTATAAATTTTTAACTTGCATTTAATTGCCATTACTTTTCCAACGAAACGCACACAATAAGTGTTTATTGTTACTTTTTTATTTATAATCGTCATTTCTCCCAAAATTAATATTTCACATATTTAGTAAAATATTTATTATTAAGGAGTATAAGGATTTCTTTGTTGTGCATTTCCTTGATAAGGCAGATTAACTAGAACAAGTAGTGATATTATAAAAAACTTCCATTAAAAAAAGAAGAGAATTGAAGTTTCTAGTTTTTGTTTCTAAAGTTTGAATATTTTTCTTATTTATATATATTTATGAAAATAAGTAGTAGCAAATAGGTTGAGATCAGTTCTATTGCAAAATAATTAAATATAAGAATCTTAAAAAAATGCGTGTAGACTCGTAGCAGCATAAAATAAAGCATTTGCCCCTTTAGCTCGGTTTTTATAAGGCCGAATTAAAATGCTGAATTAAAATGGCCGAATTAAAATGATGAATGTATTCATATTCATAAAAACTGATAATTTTATTTAAAAACAAGTACTGTAATTACATAAAATGTATTTATTGTTGCATACTTGTAGGCAACTTTTTCGTTAAAACTAAAATTTCTAAAAAATTTCACTTGCAAATTCATATTTAACAACTTCAGTAAACATTGAAACATAATTTTCAGCAAATTTCAGCAGCACGGAGAACTTGAAACTCTGCACAAGATTTAGATTTCCCTGAAAATATAATTTTGGGTTGAAAATAAATGATGAGCACCACGCCCACAAAAACTCAATATTATTTTTCAATTACTTTTTTTTAACGATTCTTATTAAATTTTGCAAATGACTTGAATTAATAAAATCTTATATTTTTAGAAATAGGAAAAGTGGGCAGTGTAATGCCCCGTTATTCTGTAACTATTTGTCGACGTCAATTCAACCCAACACCAAGAAATAGACACTTGTGCGACCACTGTCGACAACAATTGACTACTGCTGCTATTTTCTAGACCTTAGACAATAGCAAGAGCATGTCAAGAATAGTAAATTCTTGACGACAACGACTAGACTAGTGCCTTTTTTTGGTTTTGGATGGAATTATTGTCGCCAAGAAGTTACAGAAGAAGCTGAATTTTTACAAATTGTTCTAGTAAATTGATTTTTATGAAACCTTTCGCGCGCATTGAATTTTTCCTATAACCCATTTTTATGATTACAAAAGTAGTCAGGACCACGCTCATTTAAAGTAAATGATTTTTTCAGCTACTTCTAATTGACCTATTCCTCTAAAAACCTTGCACACTAAGTGAGTTCTTCTAATAGCACAAGTTAATGAATAGAAAAGTGTTAAGTACCATATTGATTTTAATATTAATACTCTTATTTGACTATGATGAGTGTAGGAGGCAACGCCACGCCCATGAATGGTTAATATAAACCATATTAAATCCACAGAATTGTACTAACCATGGCCTTTCAAGGTTGGGCATCAATTGTGTAATGTAAACTGCATTTTTTAAAGCATACATTAAGGAATACATATATTTAGCATATTTTAAGGCAAAAACTATAATTTATTTTGACTTTGTGGACTTCTTGAAACTTAATGTTGAACTTAAGTTAAAAGCAATTACTTTCTTTCTTTCTTTCTTGGCAAATAAACCAGTTTCAAGTAATTTCAGCTTAAAGTGCACTGCGTTTTAATGCTCATTCTTTTTTCCCTATCATGCTGCAGTAATAAAAACTACATTTGAAACTGATTAAATTTTTTAACAACTTGAAAAGAAAGTACGTATTGTTTCATTCCACAGCCCCTATAAAATAAGAACTACAAAATTGTAGTGAACTAAAAATTGTTTTATTAAAACTTTTGTGTGTGTGTTTTTATTGCATTAAAATTTTTGCTAAGAACTTTGTTTGCGTAAGAAAAGTTAACAATTTTGCGAATATTTAAATTTATAGTTTATTATGACCAAACCGACAGCCTAAGATGCTAATGCTTTAGCTAGAAGATTTATTGTAATTTTAATTATAATAAATTACCAAATAAATAAATAAATAAGTAAAATAAAAATAGTTTATTATGGATTTTTTTTTTAAATTAGTCTGTGAAATTATAGCGATTTAGGAATTATGATGTCTCTTGTAAAGATTTCTAATCAATCTGCTCAAACTACGCTTTTTTCTTTAGATATAACTTTTCGTATCTCTTCCCCAACCAGACTTTCATGTAATATTTACTACTACAGTTATTCTGCTTTCCTCCTTTTGCCGAAACACTTTAAAAGTGCTGAGAAGTACGCTTTTCAACTTAAACTATTATACTTAAAAGTTAAAGTCATGAATGAATATTCTGCATTCATCTTTAAATAAAAGAACAGAAGAATTTAAACTTTGTTGGTAATTTATGTATTTTGGCAAAAAAAAAAACAAACAAACAAAAATATAAAATTTCGAAGAGTTGTAGTTTTCATTGCATACCTTCGTTAGATATGAGCTCGATTAAAAGTGTAGCATACTTTTAGCATTGTTTTTTAAATTTGATTTATTGCCTAATAAAACGAGTAGAATTCAAATTAAATATTCAAGTTGCTTCACGTTTTATTTGTTCAGCTCAATTTTAATTTTATGCTCTATTTTGTTGCAACAACTTAATTCCATTTGTTCTATTGCTGTTAAACAAAATGTAGGTAAACGCGTCCTTAGTTTGTATTTTCTATCATCCATTGTGTTAAGAGCATAATTTAGTATTGTAGTTAAAATAATTGTTTTATTATACACAAGCAAATGGTTGAGATGGTGATGAATGTTGGCACATGTGGCATATACTTATTTATAATTGCAACGAAGATGGTAGAGAAAAGTTTACAGAATTCGCCTAGATAATCAAAATAAATAACATTTAATTTCTTTTAAAATAAGTCAGTAATCTCTTACTGGCTCAGTTGAGTTGTTGTGCCATAGTTCCTTTGCGATTATTCAAAGTTTCGCTCCGCTGGGTCCCTCACTGATTGAAATATAGGTCCGCTCATAGTCCACTGAATGAGAAATCACTGACAAATCACCCGTTTCAAAGTATAAATAGTTAATTTCTTTCTTATTTGCGGCTTTAATTTGTTACTTCCTGTAACTCTTCTTCTTCTGCTGTGTGCACAATTCACTGAATCTAAAAATTATTCATTGTAATTTTGCATTCGATATTTTAGAGTTTTAATAATTTATTATTAAATTCAAGGAAACTCAATTGTAGTAATTAATTTTTTTTAATTAATTTATGGTCTAAAATATTTGTCATATGCCATGTTAAGTGCATTCGTGCATGCATGCGCATGTTCTATATAAAAACGGAAACTAATACTTTATTCTAAGTGAGTTTTCATTAAAAGAAAATTTAAAAAAAAAATGACTGAGAGCAAAACGATAATCATTTAAATGCTTTTGGGATAAATACCTTCAAATCTAATATCATGTGTACACAGAGATAAATTTTGTATGAACCTAATGTAAAAATTTAACCATTTTTTCGAGCCTAAGGCGCAGTAGCCATGGCCTTTCCTTTACAAATTAGTCTATAATTTTTAATTATTTTCTCATGTTACAAATAAATAAATAGAATTAATAATTTGTTTATTTAACATTCAGGCTTAAGTTCGTTATTTAAATTTTTGTATGATATACATTTTTTCAAGGAAAAACGAATTTATCAAAAAAATATAGTTCAATTTTATAAAAATTAATGTCGTTTTCTTCTCTGAAAAAAAAGTAAAATTTCTTTTACTTTTTATCATAAAATCGCTATTCAAAAATTCCTTAAGAAAAATTCCAAATCTTACATCGTAAGTGATGACACAATAACTTCTAAAATAAGCTCACCATATCAAAAAGTCATTAAATTGCAAATTTTCGGTAAAAAGGGCAAAAAATGTTGCACTTTTTTTTATAAAACAAAACGCCATAAGTTTACACACACAAGCCTAATTGTAAGTTCTTGTATTTGAACTTAAAATAAATAATTTCTTATATGAAAAATTTCATAGTTTTCAAGTTCGTTTATAAATTTTTTTTTTGATAGATTTAATTATTTTTTTATAAAAAAAAAATAGAAAAAAATAATTAATTAACTTCACACAAAAAATAACGAACTTCTGCCTAATAGTAGGTTTTTAAATATTTATTTAAATATTTTTTTATATATTGAAACGATTAATTTTGGCTCAAGTTCAAACCCGAATTTACCCATTTATTTATTCTAATTTTTTTATTTTTAATTTTTATTAGAAAATTTTTTGGATAAATTCATTATTTTTATTAAGAGAGTACTATATATACTTATAAACATTAATTACTTATTTAAATTTAAATATTTATATTTCCTGCAGTAACTTTTTTCATTCCTTGATAAACTTTCCGCTCAGAATATCAGAAAACATAAAATATTTTTTTCTTTTTTGTTGCTATTTTAATGTTTAATGTTTATTTTCTAAAATTCAGGTCAAATTGTTATGAATGCTTTTGCATGCAAACAATCATTTATTGATTTACTTTCAAAATGGGACGGGCTATTGCTCACACTGCATTATTTGATTCTGCACTCAGTTAACTATTTTATACGTTCTATAAAATTTGCTATTGTTATCGAAATGACCAATATGCAGCAGCAGTGAGTTTTTTAAATTAAAATGTTAAATCAATATTGAGTAGTACTTTGAAATATTGCCAGCAATTACTTGAGTAAGTTTCATTGAATATTCAAACGATTTCCGAGCAATGGATTTCTATTAAACGTTTCCATGTAAATTCATGGATTTGTTACAAATAAAATAAAATAGGCTGTTCCATTTTAGAAAAAAAAATCCACATTATTCTAAGAAAATAAACGTAATTTAATTGAATATTTTTTTTTAAATAAAAATACATGCTTGTCTATATTTAATTTTATTTAAAATAGTTAAAGAAAATTTTGGAAATTTTTTTATTTCAAGGCATAAACTATTATTTGAGTTAAAAGAATACGGGGTTTGTAAAAAAAAATTGGCTTTAACCGCCAACTTGTATTCGAATTGAATGAAGAGGGTTTTATTTTATTTGGTGCAATTGAATGGACTAAAATTTTATTAAAATAAAATGAACTGAAGCTGATTCGATTGCTTATTTTTAGTTTCAGATTACGGCATTCGATATCGAACAATACGTTTACATTTTGAACAATCGATCGAATCGTAAAACAATTTTTCTCTATTTGAAATAAATTAAAATAAACAAATGTGTTATTTTTTACTTTACTGCACTTACAATGATTGAAGTTTTGTTCAAGTAAACTTAGGTCCGAGTTTAGAAGGGCGAATATTTGGAAGAAAAACACCTGAAATTCCCTTTAGTTTTTTCATTTGCATTGACACCGACAAAAAAATTTGTCGGCAACATTCAACTTTTGTTTTTTTGTTGCAAAAAGAAAAGGAAATGTGAACAAGGTATATGTAAACAAAGCGTATCGCCGAGTACTAAACACAAAAACGACGCTCTCTTTCCCACACGCAATATGCTATCAAACTAAATGTTTCCCTTCCAAATGTGTTCGTGTCTAAACGCCGACTAACAGATTTCTAAGAAATTATGAAAAACTCCGGGCTTATTCGAATAATTTTATTCGATGGTTATTCCTTATAATATGTAAACATTATTAAGTGAAAAATGTATTTTGCTTACGCATTTCCAAATAAACTGAAAGAATTTTTGTGCAAATAACGTAATCCGAACTGTATTCGTAATCAATCGAATCAGAGGTTTTTTTATATAAAACCTCATATTTTTTTTTACTTCAATTATGTAGATCCTAATAGGAAAAATGGAAATCAATACAAGTGTATTTTGAGTTTATATATAAATTTATTTTTCTTCTTTATTTCTTTTCTTTTAAAAATTAAATAACCTTTCTCTAAAGTTTATAGCCACAACTTTACTTTGAAGGGAGATATTAAGTCTGCATATACGGAAAAATGACGAAAGTACAAAAAAAAAAGATTACAAACTCCCACAAAAGAAACAACTGGTGCCATTTTGTAGTTTTATAGAACTGCTGGTACAACTTTAACTACTTCTTTGCTATAAATTTTTATTTGATTTCTCCTTGTTCTTGAGAGTCTCGGTTTTATTATGGCAGAGTTTTTTTTTACTTTTACTATTCCTTGTAGTAAGAGAAACGTCTAAATATTTGTCAAGGACATTAAAATTCTTGCGTGCATACAAAATTAAACTTAACCCATTTGAAAACAAAAGTGTATGGGTAGCAGTGCCAACACTATGTATACATGATGGTTTTTCTACGAGTATGTAGTTGTATTTCATAGATTTGAAAAGAGACCTTAACGAAAAAGAAAGGGAACTATTAAAAAAACACACACACACACAAAGGAATAAAGAAGTTGTAAATATAATAAAAATTACACTGTGAAAAAAACACGACACGGCGAGCCTAATTCTTGAACTTCTAGAGACGATGAATATTCTTGGTCATGTATTGGCACTCTTAGTTCTTCAATGATTTTCGGCTCCGTGTTTTGACTGGAAACTATTGAAAAATTTTTGCTCCACCAGCGACTGTAACGTTTCTTCCACAGTCTCTGTCATGGAGCTGTCGCTGCTCAAGCAATAGACTTTTCAACATTCCGCAGATGTAGCTGCAAAGTAACTTCGAGAAAACTGACAGACATTTTTCACTTAATTCTTCTTATTGAATACCTTCTCTACGCTTCACTTAAACGTTTTTTTTTTGTTTTTTTTTTTTTGAAGTGTTGCTTAAATAAACCTTTTGAATTGAAAATTTTAATGCGGTAGAAATAATAAATTCTTAACACGGAAATAGAGTAACACTTACCCTGAATAGAAAACCAAACCATTGCTAAGAAACTCAATCAAATATAGTACTTCCTTACAGCAAAAAAAGGAACATCTCAAGGATAATATTATAACAATAACAAAAGGAGAAATACTTAAAGCGAAAAATGTTTTACATTGAAACAAACAAATAAACCAACATTACTTAACAAAACCAACCCGATATCACTTCAATGTCATCAAGTTAGAATTAAGACAAAGTACAAACAAACTGACTCTTCGCTCAATAAATTATAAAATCTTTTTTTAGTCCTCGATTATAATTTTCACATTCATGCTCTCTAGGAATTCTACCCCACACACACATACATACATGCAAAGCTTAAATTTATTTCATAATTTGTTGCATAAGCTAAGGCGTGTAGCGTTTCCATTAATTTCATATATGAGTGCAAATTGTTTTCTGGTTCCATTTTTTTTTCTCTTTCGAGTTGTTTCTCTTGAAATAGATGGCAAAATTGCACGCCAAATATTTTTATGATCACATAAATTTTCTTTGTTTTTACTTTATTTTCATAAATATTTATCACAGAATTTGTAAGCCCGTATTCATAAAAAAATAATTCGTATTTAAAATGTATTTTAAGACAAATTTTTCATACAATTTTTCTTTAAAATACATTTCAAACCCAATTTATTTTTTATGAATACGGCAGATAATATTTAATTTTATTTTTGCTTTAATTTTTCTGTCGAAAAAAAAATTGTGTTTACAAAATTTATTTTGCCAGTTAAACTGGGAAAATAAAAATGTTTAACAAAAATCGAAAGATTTTCAGATTACGATTGCATGCGAGTGAATGTCGTTTTTTTCCGAGTCCGTATGTAAATGTTAATTTCGAATTAGTCTGAGTTCTCTAGACCTTAAAAAAATTAATAATATTATCTTAAATACATCAATAAAGATTGCTATCAAGAACAAAATCTAACATTAACGAAAAAGTTGAAATTCACCATAATCGGAATTTTAAAAAAATTCCATATTCAACTCAACTTCGAAAGTGTCGAAATGCACCAAGAGTTCGAAATTTCAATCTAGAACCTCTTGCATAAGAAAAGTATATTTCCTTGTTAAATAATCTGAAACTCACCACACTCACACTATTTTTAAGGTCAAATTTATACACGATTATCAAAAATCAATCAAACTTCCTTACATACATAAAAATAATGATTTTAAAAAAGCGTAAATTGTTGAATTATTCGAAATTCACCATAGTCTCAATTTCGAAAAAGACCAAACTCACCACACTCGCAAAATTTCAATAAAAGTTTCTAAACTACTTCGAAAAATTATGGCTTTTGAAAACTCTGAACATTTTGAAAAAAATCGAAATTCACCACCTTTAAAATTATTTAGTAAAACTATGTTACAAATTTGTATACAAAAAAAATGACTCGAAGAATTTTAAGGGGTTTATTCAATACACTTTCTAAAATGCATCGAAAAATTATGGTTAAAAAAATCTAACATTTTCGGAAATATCGATATTCAACTCATTCTCAATTTTTCAAAACTCCAAATTTATCACACGTTTTAGTGTTCAATAAAATATTTTAAAATATATAAAACAAAACATTCTTGCAAAAAGTCGGGAGTTTTCGAAAAATCCAAACACACACAATTAAAAATTTAATTAAACTTTATCAAATACATCGAGAAATTATGCCGTAAATATTTTATGTTTTCAGGAAAGAAAAAATTCATCTCACCCTCAAGTTTCAAAAACTTACCACAGTTTTAAAGATACAATTCAAATTTATTATACACCATGATTCCAAGAAATCAAACGCCTTTGAAAAAGTCAAAACTCACCACATTCTTAAAAATGAAACTGCCTTAAATACATAAAAAATTATGATTAAAAATTTACCATTTTCGGAGAAAACTCCAATATTCAACTAAACTTTATTAAATTTCTCACCAAAAAAAAATGATTTCAAAACTGAAAATTTTTTTAAAAGTCAAAATTCACCTCACTTATAAAACTCACCTCACTTATAAAACACACCTCACTTAAATAAAACTGCCTTAAATCCATTTAAAAAGTTTTGATTTAAGAAAATCGAATATTTTCGAAAATGTTGAAATTTAAAACACTTAATTTTGAAGAAGTTGAATTTCACCACTCTCACAAAAATTCAATGATTATGTTAAAACAATTATGATACCAAAAATGGAAGGTTTTCGAAATTTGGCGAAAATTTTCATTCAAAACAAAAATTGAATATGATGATTAAAGAAACTGTGTAATGCGAAAAAGTCTAAATTCACCACTTATATGGGTGATATGGGACATTGCCCCATATCCAGAGTAGAAGTTCGCTTTTCTAGACAAATTCTTATCAATTTGTCAAGATTTTTCAGTTACAGTTTGTCATTGATATTTTTTTTTGTCTCTTATTTATGAGTTCTACACTATTTTATGCTCAACTCCATCAGCTTGAAGAATCTTTGCCAATTCCTTGAATGGTTTGTCAAGCATTTATTATTTTTATTATTAATTTATTTTGTGCTAGACGTCTTACATTTATCGTGATCTGTCATAATTAATTAACCAAAGTAATAAATGATGAAAATTTGTTGTTACATTTGTCCCCTTCTTGACCGGCCACACATCAACAAATTTGTATTTTATCTTGAAGAAAAACTCTGTAAGAATTTTATGTTTAATGGTTTTTGGTCCCAACCATGCTCGAGGGGGAATCTAAAAACAATAAATAATTGTACATGTTTCCAATTACGCTTCAAATAATTTCTTTTCATAAATATTTATGATAAATTTGGGCAAAAATTTTATAGCGATTTAAGGTTTAATTGTATTGTATGTCTCGGAGCTGTTATGTACGTTACCATTAATTTTTCATTTTGTCTGTCATTTGTTTTCAGAGGAAATTGATGATCTTTATTTTAGCAAAAAAAAAACAGAGAAAAACGAAAAAGTTTTTCTTTTAATGCTGCAACATATCACAGGACATTTATTACTTTGTTAAGTATGTGTTGGTGTCCTGCCTATTGTGGCTGTTAACATTTTGTCAAGTAAAGTTTTTTGTTTGTGATTAATGATGAAATTTTCTTATATTTTTTTTTAAAGTGGTCTTAAAGGTCATGGGGAAAGATTGTTTATGTTGGCAAAGAATGTTTGTCGGCTTTTTTTAAATAAATTTGTTACAATAGAATAATTTAATGAGGGGATAAGTTTATTTAACAATGAACTATTTTTATTTTCCTGTTTGTTGAAAGATACACCATTTATACACTCAAAAGAAAAATCCATCCATCCGTACTTAAATCAGTCCCCAGGAGTGTTAAAAGTGTGGAAATCCCAGATATACTTAAGTCAAGTACAGAAAGATTGATTTAAGTACGGGGTTTAAGAGGTCAATTTAATTTTCTAGTTCATCCAAGATTATTCACCTGATTAAAGAATTTTGTACTCATTTTAAGAAACTCCAGGAATGGTTATCGAAAGTATCCCGTTGTCGAGTTGATTAAATTACATTTTATTGTTATTTTTACTCAAAATTTTGAGTACGACTCGTACTCAAAGCAAGTAGAAAATACTTTAATTTACTGCGGCATTTTTCTTTCTGTGTAGCGGTTCGCTTCCGTAAAAAGCCAAGAAGTATCTGTTTTGAGAAACCTCATTTTTAAATTCTTAATGGAAAATCAATTTTAAAAGCATACCAAACTTTAATATCATTTGCTTTTCTAAAGCACGCCCCTAAAATGTTGCTTTTATTTTGCTTTTTAATACAGTTCCCTGTGTTTTTCTACATATTGAGAAATTTGTTCAAATGTATCTAAAGGGTGTCCGAAAATGCAGGCAAGATTTGTATTAAATTGAAAATACAGATATTAGTCGTTTGATTATTATAATTTTTATTGAATCGTTAAAGTACATATCAATTACTTAATATAGAAACGACGTATCTCGGTTGTTATTTTTTCCTGACATTACACTTCCAAATACAAAAGAGAAGCTCACAATCGTGATTTAAAAAAAAATCTAGATATGTCCTTTCTATATAAAGCCAACGATATGATAGGGTTAGTTATGGATTGACACATCGGGCAAATGAGCTTCAGAGCTTCGCATGCTTATACGAACTCGTTTGTCGAAATTCTCCATGACCATTTTGTGTAAATGTGGCTGAATTTCGTTGATGCAGCGTTGAATCTCCTCCTTTAATGCACTGGCGGTTATGGGCAGGCTTATTGACAGAGACCCGTGATTCCAAATAACCCCATAAAAAGAAATCTAATGGTGTTAAATCACATGATCTAGAGGGCCAACTCTGATCACCCATACGAGAGAGTACACGACCTAGAAATGTCGCATGCAGTAATTAAATTGGTGCACGGGTTGTATGGCATGTGGCACCGTCTTGTTGAAACCACATATTGACCACATCAATATCATCCAATTTCAGCAGAAAGAACTGTGTTATCACATCTTAATATCGAGCAGCTGTTGACCAGCCTCATTTTCAAAAAATTATGTTCTAATTATGCCTCCAGCCCAAAATCCACTCCAAACAGTGGCACATTGTGGATGCATTTGTTGTTCGGCAATGACATGTGGGATCTCAGAACCCCCAAAGGGGCAATTTTTGGTGATTAACAAAGCCATCAAGGTGTAAATGCCATCGCTTCATTGTTGAGGATGATTTAACTCGAAAAATCCACATTCACTTGTTGATGTTCAATAATCCGTTCAACGAACTCTCTTCGCTGTGCATGGTCATATTAGGCTTCAGTTGTTGTGTTAATTGAATTTTGTAAGCACGGAGACACAGATCTTTAGTTATTATACGCTGTAGAGAGCTTCTTGAAATTTACAATTCTTGTCCACGACGCCGAATTTGAGGTTCCTGAACTGTTACCGACACTCTCAAGCAATGCTTCGATATTGAAAATTAAACGTCTTCTTTTTGCACGACCAGTGTGTTTGGCGTCACCGACTGATGCAGCTCTTCTGGATTTTCCAATTAATCTCTTTACAGTTGACGAAGTTAAAAAACTATTCCGACCATATTTTGTATGAAATTTTCGTACTGCGAACCGCCAACTGCGCGCCTAAAACGATGCTTTATTTTCATTTAGCACCGGTCGCCATGATTCAAACCTTGCTTTCTGCAAATTGAGAAATATTTTTAAATTTATGTTTAAGTTTAATTTAGTTATATTTTTTTTTTCTTTTGCAAATCCACCACTATTAATATTTGTTTCTAAAAAAAATCTCTTGGGTGCGTCATATAGTTTTTTTCTTTCATTACCTCTGTTTTTGTTCTCATATGTTGTAATTTTTATCCCTTGCTTTTATGTACTTTTTAAATTAAATAAAAAATTATGAACAAATGAAATTAAAAATGCGCACTTGTAAACATTAAAAAATATGTAGTATATGTACTTTAATGAAACAAGCATACACATACACATACAAACACCCATGTATAATTTTCTATGCACTAATACTTATGCATACATATGTATATATAAATGTTCAAGTGTCCTATTAAACACATAAATAAGTATCCGCTGAAAAGCAGCGAAATAAAACAATGAACTCTTAAAGTTTAGTATAAAAACTTAAAAGTGAATTATAAAATAAAATTAAAATTATAAAATTTCTTGTTGAAATAATTTAAGTAGATCAGTTTTTATATGTCCAGGCAGCATAAAGTTATACTTTGTATAAACATTTGCAGCTGAACATGTATTTCTCTTATGCGAGCTCTAAGTTTCGTTATTAAATTTGTATGTTTGTCACGGAAGTCATTTATATTTTCCAGATCAGCGCACGGAAAATTTGCCTAAGTATTACTTGAAAATCGTATTTTCCATAGTTGAGTAATCAGCTGAAAAGCTTTGCTAAACAAGAATTTACTAAACGTCATAATAGTTACATAATAGTAATTAGTGAAATTTAGTAAGAACATCATTATTGTTAATAAGTTTTAGCTATTAAAGCAAAATAGTGGCGGCTTAATGAAAATCTTCTACACTTGCCTAATCATTCTAAGTGTTCTCAGCTGAATTACAATTTGCATCAGCTGAATAAAAAAAAATTCCCCAAAAGTTCTGCTTAGTGGTGAAAATTTCCTTGCTGAATATATATTTTGTCAGCTGATTTTAGATTTTTTTTAGCCGAATTTAAAAATCACTTAAAAATTTGTGTTACTCTAAAAATTTAGCCAACATTGATTTGTAAGATATATAATCTATTAGTTGTTCATAAAATATTTAGATGAATTCAAATTTTCATGAGCTGAATATGAAAACTGCTTGTAAATTTTTTAATCTTTAATTGACCTTTGAAAATTTTATGTCAAATAGTTATTTGTTTAACTGCTTTGGCGGCTGCTCCACAGTCAAAGTTTACTTTGCAAAGTTTTAATTCAGCAAAGTGAAAGACAGAGAGACGAATATTTTCTTATTCTGTCTTTCTTCCAGCTGAATTAAACTTTGATAAGTAAACTTTGACGGTGGAAAAGCTGTCTTATGACTGAAATTAAAGTCGTATCAGCTGAACTTAAAAATTTTGGAGGAATACTCATTACATAGTTTGTTAGCTTTTGTTGTTTTAGCAGAATTAAAAAAAATGTTTATCAACTGTGAGATAAATATTTCATCAAAATATATGCATAGTATTTACTATGGCCCACGCAATTAGCTCTCTCGCAATATAAAGTACTGTACACACATGCACACTTTGTTTATTTTTTTGTTTGTTTTTAAAGCTGATATATGCTTGTGTTATTTGTAAGTGTGCATATTTTAGTAACAAGTTTAAACGCTTATAGCTTCCAAAATACTGAACCGATTTAAATAAAACTAAAGTTGTGCACATCTATGTAAAAAAAACTTTAAATACATATAAATGTTTCCAAAATCGATTCGGGCATAAAGGGCATCTAAAAAACGTGTTTACTTATTAATTACATTTTATGATATATGCAGTTTTTTTAGCTAAGTGATGATACTTGTTGTAAAATTTACTATTTTATATCGAAACATAGCTGAATACGAATTTGCTGAATTATAAACTTCCTAGCTGAATATAATTTTTCAAAGTTATGCTAGGAGACGAACAACGAATTTTTTGCCGCGAATATTCGTCGTAAAAATTAAAATATATTAGTGTATATGAAAATAAACACAATCATGGCGATGGCGAAATTCGTCATAAACGGCGAACTTTGCCGGCGAACGACGAACAAATCAGTATCATGTGACCATTTTCGTTTATAGTTTTCAAGTGTTTTGATAAATAAGGTTTCTTATTACTCTAATAATTGTTTAATCGTTATTTTGTAGCGTTTGCAATAAATATACAAAATAATTAACTACAACAATTGGTTTTAGTTTTTTTTTACCAAGGTTAAATTTTCTAAGTATTATTTTTTGATATGGTCACACTCTCCAGCACAAACCAGTGATGGGAATAAAATTTGCATTTCGGTATCAGTACTATTTTATCCCAAGAGTATCAAAAATTATTATTTTTTTTTATTTAAAATTTTATTAACAAAAATTGTTTATTATTATGTATTCATTAGTGAATATGAACAAACAAATATTTTTGTAGTTTTTTTTATAAAAAAAAATAATAGTAATTTATACATGAGTTTTGAATTGTTGGTGTAGTCTGCAACGGTAAGAGTAATTTTTTTCTTACGATTGGCCTTAGAATCGTGTCGATTTTGAATGTGCTTATGCGCCCACAATACGAATATTACACACGCTGCATACTTTTAAATTTCCATCCTTTTCTAAACATGAACATTTTTTTGTCCATTCATCTCTAAACGGGGCTTATGTTGTTTACTCGTCCTAAAAATATCCATGTACATACATATATTTTTAGATGGATTGTCAAACAGTCTTCTAACATTAAAATAGAACCTACCAGCGTTCTTCAAATTCCATAATTTAATATATGCATGTGTGAGAGTATCAAATGCGTTGGGGGAGTACTACGATACTTTTTTATGTCGTAACAACTTTCCCATCACTGGTACAAACAGTAAACAACTTTATTAATTATAACAGCTGTTGTCGTCGTTATTGGGTTCATACGACGAAATTTCACCCACGATTTCGTTGTGTTGGGTGAAATTCGTCGTTCGTCTCGGTTGTATTCCTAGCATTACATTCATTTTGTAGTTCCATTGAAAAAAATACCTATCCAAGTATGCTTTTTTTAATAAAATTAACTTTTACATTGTAATATTGGTAGTGTGTTTGAACTTATTATTATTATTATTGTAACATATGTGCATGTACAACAAATACTTTATTCATTAGTTTAAATAATAACAAAAATAATGAAAGAGGGTGTAATATTAAAATTTGCATAATTAAGTGTCAACATCTTTTATGATAATTTTATGCATATGTTTGACATTTTCTGCATATATTTACTCATACTCATACTTATATTTAAACATCCTTTGACTTTTATAAAAAAAAAAACAAACAAATAAGCTAAACCATGTAAAGTTTATTTTTTTTATATATAATGATTTAATTAAAATGTTTGGTAAATTTAAAATTCTTTTCTTTGGGTTAATTAAAAACGCAGAATGACTAAAATTCTTTTGTAAAAGAGCGAGCTTAATAATGCTGCTATAATATTCAATTAGGTAATTTTATATAATTGCATGAAGGGTGTAAGGAATTTTTTTAGTCAGGTGAAAAAATTTGTCTTTTTAAAACATTCTTTGACATAAAATTCTTTTTTTTTTTCGTTTTACAAAGCTTTTAATACAATAAATTTCTGTAAATTTATTTATTTTTTCTTTGCAGCTGATAGCTCATTCCTTCTAGCCAATGCCCAAATTGTCGACTTTCCCATTGTGTATTGCAATGAATCCTTTTGCAAGATTAGTGGCTACAATCGGGCCGAGGTTATGCAAAAATCTTGCAGGTAAGTTAACAAATGAATATAACTAAAGCCATTATCTTAACATACATATGTATGCTTGTAGTATATAAATATTTCATAGCAATGCATATACATAAAAAAGTCAACAAAAAATATAAAATGCAAGAGAAAAACATAAAACCTAAATTTCTAAATAAAAAGTTAAATTAACCTTCTGGAGGAGGCACTAAAACAAAGAATTTTGTTTTGTAGTTTAAAAAGCTTAAATATTATGCATACATTTTAATTTCTAGAAACAAAACAGCACAGCAGAAGCAGCTAAATTGACAATAACAAGTACAACAGAGTACAAACTTAAATCTCCCTTGGGGTTAAATTATGCTTGTTGTAAATTTCCTGAAATAAGAGAGAAAACGTACGACCGAAATTTGCCCAAAAAAAAAACAAAAAAAAAGTCCTAATAAAACTCGCATAGTTACTGTCGGTACGTGTGCATTTTAAATTTTTTGCAAAGTAGGCAAGAATAGAAAAAAATAACACAAACTAACCGAAACGTATTAAAAGCAAAAGTTCATATTAGACGTAAATGTTAAAAGCTACACCGAGGCCTAAAAAAGCGAAGAAACCTTAAGTGTAGTTAAATTATGATTTAAAAGTACAGAAATTTCCATACAAATTCAAATAATTTTGTATGGGTTTTCGTTCGATATCGAATGCCATAACTTGCCCCCTGGGCTTTTACTTCATATAATAAGTAAAATAATTCAAAAACCATTACAAATATTGGCAGGTAAAAACGATCCGCACAAAAACATAAATGTGAAAATAAGGCCAAGTTCCTATCCGTTCGCCAAGGCCAAGTTCGGCCGTAAAAAGTACTGAGATCAAAATAAAGACCAAGTTCTCGATTGGTACAATACCATCTCATTTCTCATCAACCTGTTAGCTTGGCAATATTTTTGGTCTTTCTAATATGGTATACAATACTGGTAGTGCCCCATAAAAAAGGCGTTCACCCTAGTCTGTTCCGGGTAAAAAGTCCCCCTTTTCAGATTATTCTGGTTAATTGCTTGCTAAGACCTACCTCCAGCATACCAAATTTTAGCTCTCTAGCTGCAGTGGAAGTGCCCAATAATATTGATGAGTCAGTGAGTGAGTAAGTCAGTCGGTGAATATGTACTAAAATATGCACTTTTTACACCTTAATATCTCGGGAAGCTTTTACACGGTAGAACCTAGGAGATTACTTCTGTAGGAAGGCTTTATGTTTCAAGTTTCATTATGTTATGATAAAGTTATGAAGGGGGTAAAAACAGCTCGAATGGTTTCATGTAATAATACACACTGTGTGGCCGGAACTTGGCCTGTCGCACTACCGTGCGCCTAGATCATAAACTTTTACTTTCTCACAATGTATAGTTTCTGTATTTTAGGCTAGACCTAAATACATATATCCTGTCAATCTAGTTTTAAATTTATTTTATGTTGTACCTACATAAACCTTATCACAATTTTCATTTCATGATATTTTGTAAACATTCGACTTATCTTATCTAATGTATTCTATCTTTTGTTTCAATAAATAGTTTATCTAATGTATTATATGTCCTATGTGCCATCCTATATTTTTATTAGTATCAATAATATCTGACTTTTCTAATCTTTTTGAAATGAAAGCAGTAAGTATTTGTCAGAGATTTGTCGGTTTTTGATTCAGTGTTATCATTCTCCAAATTATTTCTTTTTTGTCTCCTATACTGCCCTATCAAATCGAATACACTAGTCCAATAGGAAAATCATTATTAACCAAAATATCCTTGATAATCTCTCTATTCCTTCTGTAGAATCTTACAGCAGTAAAAGCCAGGGGTCTAATTACCGCTTTCGATATCGAGCTACTTAGATCGAAAATTTTTGTTTTGGGATTATGACATTCGATATCGAACAAAAATAAATAAAACTTGAGATGATGGCTTTCGACAGCGAGTCATAGATCGAGTGTTATTTTTGCAAACATGGTTCGATAGCAAAATGTCTATCGTAAACAAAACAAATGGCTTTCTTAATTTTAACAGCAAACAATAAATTGTGAAAAATGTTATTATTATTTATTTATTAATTATTTTTTAAGTTAAAACAATGATAATTATGGTGTACGTTTCAACGAATATGTGAAAAATATAAATCTAAAGCAAAAATAAATACTGGCACAATTTATGTTCGAACACCCGAGTTGAGAAAAACCCCCGTCCATTTTCTTGGCCAGCTTTGTCACTATTTTGCTAATCGTGCCTTGGCACATCCTAATGGAGTAATCATTACCAACCGCATGCTGAAAGGAGCCAGTAGCCAGAAGGGAATGTGTTACGGGTAACTATAGCTTTGTTGGCACTGCCGTTGACATGTGCTAAGACATAATTGAATACCTCCTTCGCAAATTTAAACCGCTGATGAAATCAAAACGAAAAAAATATCCAGTTAAGAATTTATTTCATCCGAAATAAAAAATTTTTTACTTACACTTTCGTTGGAAGAAATAGAACGTCGCTATTATCCCGCATTTGTTTCTTAATACGCACCAAAGTACGTTCATCTTCTGATTCCGACGAAGATAAATATGAAAGCATCAATACCAGTTAATCCATTTTCTAAAAAATACTAACTTTTATTTAAAATAACAAAAATTCTAGTTCTTACTTACATTTATTTCATTTATTTTATTTATTTTATTTTGTTTATATTTCATACAAAAATTCTGTTACAAATTTAATAAAATCTTTTACAATTAGTATGAAAACTCGATTCGATTGCGATCGAATGCCATCATGAGGCAACTCGATATCGAAATTAGTCCCCAGTACTCAGTCTATACGATTCTTTGCCGTATTAATAATTATTCTCTTCTCTGTTTCCAATAATAATTTATAATCATTCCTGATGCTGTCGATTTCTGTTACCAATCAAGGAAAAAACTTTTACCATTCCTAATTATCAATGTGTCCAAATAAGCATGTTTATTATTCTATTCTCTTTCAACAGTGAATTTTATGTCAGAATGGAATGAGTTAAAAGATGTTAACATATTTTCTATCTCACAATCCAAATTAATACAAAATATATCATCAACATATTTAGTTATAGGTAGTTTTTTTTAATCCAAAGTGATTATTATTTTTGGCTAAAGTTCGTAACATTTTAACAAAAAGAATTGGACATGAGACAATATTCCAAAGCAACAAGGGAAAATTTTAACACCAATTAATTTCAACTTACACGGCAGAACAGAAACAACGTTGTTTTTCGGGAACCGCTACACTGCCATCATCAGTCTTCATGTGTGTTTCCATGTATCCGCCACTGTTAGGTGGCTATTTAGTTATAATTTTCGGTTTAACAGATAAACTTTCTATACATCGTTTTAATAATTCTTCCATGACAATGTCAGATATAATTGGAAATGCCGGAGTTCCCATAGGAAATCCGTTTTGCTTTAGTATAAAATTTATAAGTTATAAAAATGCCTAGAAAAACAAAAAAAAGAGGAGAAGAACTAAAAAAAGGGTGTTTTTTTTTTTGAAAGAGTTTGGGCGACGTCATGATTTTTTTTAAGAGAAGTAACACTCAGGCAATTAGTATGCCTACCAACCAGTTAGTGTGTTGCCTTCTTTGGGAAAGGTATAGTGAAAGAGGACAGATGGTGAAAGTGAGCTAGCTTAATTTTTACAACTATGATATTTCGCGTTGTGTTGGTTTTTAGATCAGTGTTGCTATTTAATGCCGTTTTCTTTTCTAAAAAAAATTTAACATTTCTTTTACTTTTTATTGGAAAAAAGTGCTATTCAAAGTTGTCTTAAGACAAAAATTATGCCTTGCAACTGATGATACACTAACTTCTAATGAACTTACTATTTCAACAAATCAATATATTGCAAATTTTCAATAAAAAGGGAGAAAAAATTTTGCACTATTTTTATAGAAAAGGAAACGCCATAAAACAATTCCCAGGCACCTAAATAAATAATGGTAAAAAACAGAATAAGCTTCTAAACATTGATGATGAGCATGAAGCGGCACAGAAAATACTCGGTGAATTCTGTGGACAGTTGTAATCAGATTTTGCTGAACTCAAGCTTGATTTAACACAAAAAAGTAATATGTATAAGAATAAGAAAAAATCATTGTACGAGTTAAACAGTTTACTGTAGTTTTATTTTAATAGTCTTACTAGTACAGCACTTATATAACGGCTAAGTATGCAAAGCCGTTTCTCAAGTCCTGCATTAACCTCTGCTGCTCATTGTTGCATAAAAAAAGATCGCAAACACAAACAAAGTTCAACAAACCGTATGATGAAACCAGTAACATCCTCAGGCTTTTATGAGTTCTCTATTTTTTTTATTTACTTTTTTTTTAGATTGAAAGTAGCATTTTTTTTACTTTGTCTTTTGGTTTCCATATAATGGAAAAAATAAAACAGCACAAACGAACATTAACAAATGAAAACATGGCAAAATACTTGCGAAATACAAACATTGGATTGTTGAAAAATCGTAGAAAAAGCTTAGAGACTTTAAAATAAACTTTAACTCAAATAAAATAAGTTTTTTTTTATTTAAACAAATATCGGTTTCCGGAACGGAAGAAATAACGTCGGCTGCATGACGTCACAAATATGTTCATGCACAAGCTTATGTTTAGGTTAGGTTTTTAGGTGGAGAAAGAGCATTTGGTGTACATTGGACATAAATTTACAAATTTCGCTCAACTTCAGCGTTTTTTTCACGAAATCTGTTGTGTGAGCTTTTTTTATTTATTCTTTATTTCATTTAAAAAATTACACATATTTTACATGTTTTTATTAAATTTTTCACAGCTCAACCTTCTTTTTTATTAATTCGCGGAAAAAACAAATGTCGGAGAAATTACAGCCATTTTCATCAACATAATTGCTTCAAAATATGTTTGAACAACTATTTTCCAATACATGTGCAAATAAATGTTTTTGCGGTGCACACGTGAACATATTGTGTTGGCAAATGGAATTTGACAAATGAATACATAATTATTTACAGGTTTAATCCACGTGGAGACCCCAATTAAACATAAAAGTTATAGCTGTCGTAATTTAATAGTCATAAAATTAAGCAGCACACAAGAATACATTCATACAATTTCTTTAATTAACACATTTAATTGAAAACAAAAGTGTTTTTAGTTAAAAAAAATTTAATTTATGCAATTAAAATTTTAATCGAAAAAATTTTTCAATTCCATGTTGTTAACTTTATTGAAGTTGGTTGAATACTAAATAAAATTTAACTACAAAGAAAAAAAACACAAATGGATAAAAGTTGAGTCACAGCAGCCAATGACGCTTGAAAAAGCATTTCGTACTAATCAAAATGGTGTTAACTTGTAAAAATGAATTCATATAAGAAAAATGTTGAAGTACAGATAAAACAAATGAAATTAAAAAATTTTCGGGAAATTTTTTTACTTTTGCGGCTACCTGAGCGCTACTTAAACGGTATTAAGAATCATTTCTAGGAAGCTGATATGTTCCAGAAAGTTATTTATTGAGATCTTAGGTACATTTTTGTAGTTGATTATTTTCTTGAGTCTTTAACAGTTTGCTACCTATGGACCTGAACAGTGGAAAAAAGGTTAAAAAATCGAATTTTTTGGAATTTTTTTTCGGATTTTCATCTTGAAGATGAAGATTTTTTGATGTTCACAATTTTTGTTCTTTATGGCAAGGTTTACAACTTTGCCTTAGAGAGTAAATCCAAATTTCGAACAATTTGCAAGATAGGAGCCTCAGAAAATGATCAGTATTTTTCAAAAATGACAACCAGGCCCCAAACTTTGGGGTCTCATAAGAAAGTGCATGACTTTGGACAAAACTGAGAGACACGGGTCTTTTTTTTGTTAGTATTTTATCATGTAGTGGTGTACTGTGTAATTTATAAAATTTTTCGGTGAAAGAGATGGAACAGCTGATCAATTCTGCTAGTTTGGTTGAAAAGATTTTATATATTATATTCTTATGCAAAATAATTTCATAAACTTATTAACCGAGATTGCCTCGATATAGTTTTTCAAAGATTTAAAAAAACCTCAACAAACTAAAGTTTTTGAAAACCATTATAAGTGATAATGCAATCAAGCCTTACGTCAGTTTATATAAAAAAACCTATATTACTTATTTCTTATATCGATATAAAAAATAAAGAATATACGTTTTTTTTATATAATCACTTTTGAATAATCACTTAAAATTATTAAAAAAAGGGTCGAAAAATAAGAGAATATTATTGTTTTTAAAAATCCTAAAAAAATTATTTAAAAAAAATATTATAAAAAAAACTATTAATAATTTTTGAATTTACGATTTTAACTCGAACCCAACAACTCCTTTTAACTTAAATTTTTTAATTAATTGAATTAAATTAATTATTAACTTTAAAGTATTTTAATTATTTATTTAACTTTTTCACTATTCAAGTTAATCTTTTAATAATTATTATTAAAACTTTAATTGCGAACTTAGAAATATTTCGATTCAACATTTAATTATTACCACTAGAAATTTTATTAAAAGTCTAAAAAAAAACTTTAATTAAACATTTAATAATGGTAGTTAAAATTTATTTAAATAAATGTTAAACGACTCAATCGAAATGTTAATCAGTAGCATTAAAAATATAATTAAAAATAAATTCAATTGATTTGAATAAAAAGATTTTGTTAGTACTATTAACTTGTTTATAGCTGCATATCTAATTAAATTTTTAATTTACATTGCAAAATCTTTAACCAGTTCTTTTTTTTTCAATGAAAAAAAAAGGAAAAAAAAACGTTTAACAACTATAAAAACTATAAATGTGTATTCCTTGGCACACTTTGTGTCTAATACCGATTTATTTGTTTTCCTTCTTATAGACAATTTTCTTTTTCGCTTTTCATATTTAAGGCGTCGCAACTTTATGACTTTTCAAATAAATAAAAAAATCACTAAAATTTATATGTAATAAGATATGGTTTATATAATGTTCTTACTCCCGAAAAACTATACTACACTATTGTCTTGAAAAGAAAATAAAATGCTGATATAAAAGTAAATCAACTGACCCAGTTATGTTTGAAATAAGTACGAAAGTGACTTGCTGTGTGACATGTATATTAAATGTGAGGGAAACAAGAAATAAAACATTAGCTATAAATGCCACTTTATAAACAACAAAGATGAAAGCTGTCTTGTATATTTCATGTATATTGTATATTTCTTCCATGGAAAATTTTAGCTATTTAATATTCTACCAGTTCCATCTGTCGGGAACATTGATAACATACAAATAAACTTAAGGTATGCTTTGAAATTGTTCACAGCGATTGCAATAAATAAGAACAACAAGAATGCATCACTAGTTACGTTAATATAAAGGCAAAAGTGTCGGTTTCTTATTGTTACGCATTTGAACTCATCTAACTCTTCATTCACAAAGTGCCATAAGGAACATTGCTCTAATATTTACTAAAACATAGAATTTAAAAAATATAAGAGGCATAAACAGTAAGATGTGTAAATATCAGTAGTACAGGGTGGGGCAAAATTAATCATCCCTTCATAGTGGCTCCTGCTGGTGCACTGTCTTGTTGAAATCACATGTTCACCAAGCGCTGATGTTTGAACTCCAGTAGTAGAGTTTGATTGATTTTTCTTTGTTCTCAGTGACATCGGCAGCCATAGCCGCGATATTCTCGACAAAATGCCCAGTCCGGTAGCGTCCACAAGGTCTTTTGTGGTACCAGTCTATTCGACTCGAGAAGCTAAGCGGTGGAATGTTTGCCTAATTGGCGCGATACGATTAGGAAATCAATGTCGAAATTCATTGTTTCGTTGTTTCAACAACACTGGCGGCGACTACAGCTGGAGATATTTTCCCCTTTCCGAACTCTACGTCCGAACTCTACGTAATGTTCAATAATTTAAGTTTGGCGCGAAATTTATTTACAAAATCCGAAAAGTCGCGTTAGACGGTCACCCAAACTGACCATAAAATGGTAGAAGTGTACGACCCACTCTCTTAACCGACCGTGAATTTTGTTAATAAAATTCAATAATCTGTAAGCGTTGTTCGTTTGCAAGTCGACTCATGTTTAAACTATAGACCAAACTGAACATGTTTAACAGTAACATGTTAAACGAAAACAGCTGAGCTGCCAAAAACAGTGTTACCAAAAACGAAGTTACCAAAAAGGCAGGTAAGCCAAACAAGTTTTATAAATAAAAGAATGAAACTGTATGACAAATATAAATAGATACTTATATTTATAAAGAAGGTCCCTTAGCAATGTGTTTTTAAGATTCGCTGAGACAATTTAAGCCAATACGCTTCTTTGCTCCAAGATCATGTGTTTCCTTCAGGAACATCAGGGCTACTGCGAAGAACTTCAATATACGGTACATGCGGTCAGGGCAGATGTACTCTCGGCTCCAGTGATCGCTGTAAATCTTGCCCCCATACATGCCTGCATTGATTCCCTAATATACTTTAGTGACCTTTCAGAAGTATTCTCTTATATAATTCTTAACAAAGGAGGACAACAGGTTTTGGTAGCTAACCTGAGGTAGATTTCTAAAACGCTTTGTTTGTGAAAGACCAGATAGAGCTACAATCTAGCAATTTTCCTTACGATAGCCAAACAAAGCTGTCATGCTGTATGCTGTACTCTGTTAACTGAAGACTTTGGTTACCAAAAGAAATTGTTTATCTTAATAAAACTTTTGCTTATTTCAAATGCTACTACTTTGTTTAACATAATTTAACTTTTTAATGCATACTGATGTAATTCTGCAACATATACCTTTTAATTGGCCTCTTAATTATTATTACTCGCTTACTGCTTAATAAATACAATCTACGAGATGTTTTTTTTTAAATTAATAAATTTAACTAAGAAAAATGAAAAAATAAAATTAAAAATATTTTTTTCATTAATTCTATATCGCTCCTTTATTGCCACGTAGTTACATATATCTAAAAAAAACGTGACTTTTGAGTTAGGAATGCAGAACTATTCGTCGTATCGGTCTTCATTTTGTGAAAAAATTTATACAAATATCTTGTACATGCACCTCTTTTATTTTTCCATTGATGTGTGTGTAAATTAAAAATTTTAAACACGTTTTCTGACGAAAGAGAATTTTTTTGAGATATGACTACGTTGCAATAAAGGAAATAATATATTTTTTTGAAAGCGTAAAAAATAATTCATGCATTTAAGGTTTAAGCCGTTGTTGACAATTTGTGTGTCTCTTAATACGTTTTCCATATGTCTCAATCTTTTTAATTAGCAAAAGGGTAATATATATGTATTTTAATAATTGGCTTAGTTAGACGTATATTTTAATAGTTAAAAATTATCTCATGCAGCCGTATGAGTAATATCTATCATAAATATTAAGTATACGCTAAGAGGTTCAAACACTCAAATATTTTCGTAATTCTAAGAAATTTATGCCAAAAATTTAACTTCAGTTTTTATTACATTGACATTGACTTATATTTTTTAGCTCTATAGTATAAATATAATGCTGCATGAAGAAAATATATGTACATATAAATATATATCGCGTAACATATTTGGAACACAGAAAAAATAATCAATATGAAAATAAACAATCTATTAGCCCGAAAAAAATATTTATGTACATATACATATGTATATACGAGTATGTATGTATGCATGCACAAAAACTGTAAGCACAGAAAATAGCAAATAAAATAAATATAAAGACATACGAATTCAAAAAGTAAAAGGAAAGAAATAACGAAACAATTGGCATTTGAAAATATGTTAAATATGTAAATTGTTGAAAAAGTTTCTTTATATGAAAATTATGATGTCTACATTAGACTGAAAAACACACAGTCAGTCAGTTAGTCAGTCAGTCAGCAGGCTATAAATTCTACGCATACCACAAACGCGCACAATATTAAGAACAAGCTTTCTTTTTTTTAAACTCACATTTATTTAGAGTCATGCCGAACATTTTGCTGTTAAATATATTATAAAAATTTTATATACGAGAATTGTGCCGGCTAATCAGAACTTGGGAAATGCTTTCGTTTTGTTTTTTCTCCGAATATATTTTTAAGTTGATATAGCGATACAAGTTTCCCAGCCCAGTAAATTGTTATAGCAATTCTATAAACTGCATATTTGAGGTTAGATTGCACAATCATTATATACTGAGAATCAGATCGAGCCTTTTAACAGTGAGGTACTTTTCTCTAAAGCAAGTAAATAATTTTACAAATAATTTTTACGCTACATTAAACCTTATTGATTTAAAATTTGAGGTTAGGTTGAGAAAAATTTTCTTAAAAATTCTAGTTTTCTTAAAACTTTTAACTAACAGTTTAATTATTATAATTAAAAATTATAACACCATCATTTTTGTTCCCTAAAACGTTCAAACTCAATTGCAAAATTTTAGGTTAGTTTCAAAAAAAGATTTACATTTATAGTTAGACCAAAAATATTTACTCTGAAGTGCTCTTCAAAATTAAGGGAATGTTAACGAATACATTTTTCTCATTAAAACTAAAAGTTATCATTTTTAATTTTGAGGTTAGGTTGAACATTTGCTTAAAACTACGAGATATCTTAAACAAATTTATCTATCAGTTATTTTTTCTTTTCATGGAATGTAACAATATTCAATTTTATTAATAAAACTAAAAATAACAAATATTGAATTTGAGGTTAGGTTGAAAAATTTTTTTTAATTTGTGTTTAAACAAAAAATTTTAAAATGATAGTGCTTGTTTAAGCAAAATAAGTATGAAGTAATAAGTTGTTTTTGCATAATTAAAAAAATGTTCTTGTTAATTTTGAGGTTAGACTGAAAATGTTCTTAAAAATGGTAGTTTTCTTTAAAATTTAAACTGTCAGCTAATATATTTCAACCAAATATTTAAGCACAGCAATTTTTCTTAATAAAACTAAAAACTGCATATACTTAATTTTAGATTATAATGAAAAAAATCTAGTTTTTGCGAATTAGGGTAAACAATTTTAAACGTAAACTGCTTCACTAAGGTAAATAATAGGGTTTTCAATTATTCGTGTTTTTGATTTGTTCGAATAAAATTTCTTAATTTTTATTTTAGAAATGTTTCAAACCTCTTATCTCATACAAAAACTTTTAAAAAACCAATCAGAATTTCAAAACTTACAAAAGTATAAAGAAGTATAAATAAATTGAAATTCTTATTGGTTTTTTAAAAATTTTGTATAATATAAGAGGTTTGAAACATTTCAAAAATATAGTTTAAGGTCTACTGATGATTTGGCATTATCACCAATGAAATGGATGTATATGGACTAGCTAAAAAACCCTCAACAAACAAAAGTTTTTGAAAATCTTTGAAAGAAGTTAAGTTAAGTTAAGTTTATTTGAGACTTCAACAACAAACCTTACAAAGTAAATAATTAAAAATAGTATTAAATATATAATGTTTTGATAAAATGCTGTTAATGTTAGACAGTAACAATCTTATCAAGATATCGAGGAAATCTTGATTAATAAATTTATAAAAAAAATACTTAATTTTCATTTTATCTTTTTTATAAACGAAACGTTAAGAAATTCTGTTCGAATAATTGGAATTTTAAAAATTCAGCTAAGATCGCTTATTTTTTTGTTTTGAGGTTTCTTATTCTTATCACATTAAGCATATAAAACAAAAATTTTAAGTTTTAAAGCAAAAACCAAAAATAATCAAACTGTTCTATTTTAAAATTTTTGCTTCTTGATTTGAAAAACGTTTTTGTATGCACATTTATATATAAACATTTTTTAAACATGATACCTTTTAAATTAAGCATTTTAATAAAAGAACAAGTGGGAAAATGTCTTTCAGAAATTGTTAATGTTGTTGGTGATACGGTTAAAATAGCATTAAAAAGCATATCGGATTGGTGTTGTTCTTTTCGGGGCTTGTCTTTCGCTCTCGAGAACAATTTTGTGCCGCTGACAGTCTTTTTCTGTTCTCTAAAGTCTAGAAAATAATAACAGGAGCCTGTCAATAGTAGTCAGTTGTTTTCGACAATAAATATACCAGCCTCAATTTTTTGGTATTGCACTGACGTGACGTCGATGTTAGTAACTGGAATATGTATAACAATAAAAATTGCAAATATCAATTTTGAGGTTAGGTTGAAAAAAGAATATATATATAGACATGTATGTATTTCGGTTTAGGTTGAAAATGTAAATTTTAAAAGATGCTTCCAACAAATAATTATTTTTCCTTAAAACTCAAAATTTAACATTTTAATTTTGAGGTTATGTAGAAATTTTTTTTTTAATTTCCAGTTTCTTATGAAATTTAACTTACCGTAAATAGTTTTTACATAAGATATGCCAAATTATAATTTATTTTTTTAAATATTTTTTTTTTCAATGCAAATTATAATTTAAAATAATAAGATTGAGATTAGTGTGAAAAATATTTTTCATTAGGCCAAAAATTTGAACTTTGAAATGCTTTTCTGAAGTAAATTTTCTAATGTAAGCAAATGCCAAAGGGGCCATTTTTATTTTTAGGTTATTTTGAAAGTTGAATTGATGTCGGAAAAATTTATACATATTGTCAAAATTTGGCCAAACGTTTTCAATAGTAGTTTATGATTTCGGGAATGAATAAAAAAAATATAGCGTATATGTTTTATAATTAACTTTTCTTGGACCCCTGGTGTATCGAACGGACTTTACTTTATTAAATAACTTAATAAGAAATACTTGCTAAAATGACGTTTTGAATATCCCTATAAACAACAATTCGGCTATTGATGCGATTGTTTCCACATTTTACGATAAAATCTACTCATTTATTGAAAACTAAAAAATTTAAAAACAAAAATTATAAAAAATATAAAAGGTCCGGCTCGTTTGTGGACTATGGAAAGTACTCGGTTCGTCGTACTGAATATAACCTGCTCAACCATGCTGTGTATAAGGATTATTTAATCAAAGTGAAAAACAACTTTTCTAGGGATCCAAAATTTTTCTATTCATTTGTTAACTCTAAAAGAAAATCGAATGGATATCCATCAGTTATGAAACTTCATAATCAAGAATCTAGCAACGTTGATGTTATTTGTGATATGTTTGCTGATTTTTTCGCAAGTACTTATTCCGATGCTGTTTACGATGATAGATATGGGTATCCCTACGCGCTTGCATCAAATCAACTAATATCGTTCCCTACACTCAATTGCAGCGATATTTTGTTTAACTTGAAAAAAGATAAGATGTCCTTTAATCACGGTCCTGATGGTGTTCCAAGTTTTATTTTAAAATGATGCGCAGAATCATTCGCCAAACCGTTAACTTTATTTTTTAACGCTTCAACTAAACATGGTTATTTTCCCGAACTTTGGAAAGATTTGTACATTATACCTCTTTACAAATCTGGAAACAAGTCCGATATTTCGAATTATAGAGGTATCGCTAAATTAGGTGCCATTCCGAAATTGTTTGAAAAACTATTTGCTGACTTCATGTGTCATCGCAATGCGTCATTAATGTCACCATACCAACATGGTTTTTCAGAAAAGGTTGCTCGACGACGACTATTGTTCTTCATTTAACATCTTTAGTCAATCACGCATTTACACCAAAGAAACAAACTGTCGCTATTTATACTGACTTCAGTAAAGCTTTTGATAAAGTTAACCATAAACTTTTTCTCACTAAATTAGATATATTGGGCAGTAATTTTGATCCGATTTTTTTTTCGCTGTTTATAAACAATCATCCGAACGTTTTCAACTTCGCCAATATATTGATGTACGCGGACGATGTTAAAATTTGTTATTCGTTTAATCATTTTATTGATCACGTTTATCTTCAAAGTGACCTTAATAACGTAGCCTTGGATGGAGTTCCTCAACAAATTTGCCTTCCTATACTAGCAGATTAGCTTTGATAAACCTTCCTACTCTCAAAAGTCGTCGTACAATGTTAAATGTTTCTTTTTTTTTTTTTGCTCTGAATTTCTTTTAAATTCTGTTAAATTTAATATTTCTTGCCGTAGTACTTGCCACTATAATCCTCTTTTTATTAAGTTTTGTAGGTCTATTTATGCTATGGCTGATCCCTTTGTTTCAGGTTCGAAAGTGCAAATTTGGTTTATTTTTTTTAGAACTTTTGAAAAACTCGAAATATGTTTAGCTGATTTGCTTGTAATTAGATACCTCTGTTCGTTCCCCTTTATTTATTTATTTATCTTTTTAATTTATTGCTGTTTTATATCTTCAAGTTGTTGTTAAGTTATTTATTTGATTTTCTTTTCCCAAACCACAAGAAGGAAACACACATACATATCTACAAAACTTGGAGTTACAACATATTTCATTTGTATGAGCATGTTTGAGGGAATGTTGTACATGAGACTTTTTGACCTTGACTGTGTTGCTATTCCCCGAAAATAACATTCCATCAACCCTTGTTAAATATATATATGTACATGCCACAATACCACTGGCAAACGACATCATTAGAAATGGAAAAAAAATCTTTTTGCGAATCACACAGCATTATAAATAAACATGACATGCCACAAATACGAGAAATGAATGTGATTTTATTTAAACAACTGCATTTAAGTCCTTTCATGGGAATTAAATAGAAATAACATTTCCCTCTTTTTACGTAAATTCTTTGCTAAATTGGCATTCAATTATTCAATTTTATGACATTGCATTTCTGTGAAGAGTGTTTCTTTATATTTAATATTTGGTTAGAAAAAAAAAATTGGGTCACTGTGTGAAATGAAAATATTTGTAAATCATCTCGCCAAATAAGGAGCTCAGTTTCCATATTTTGCATATTAAATAAATTTAATAAATATGTATACAATTTATTTAGCACAAAACTATTTGATATATATATTTTTAGCCACTTTTTTTACAGAGTTTTTTTCCAAATTCTTTTTATTATTATTTTCTTTTTATTTGTCGTTTATTCGCTCAATTTTAATTATTTGTTGAACAATAATTGCAAAAAGTACGAGTATTTAACAAAAAGCAATTGAGTATAAAGCAAACAACATGACAATAAAATGCTGTATAAATATTAATTTTATTTTTATTTGCTTACAATAAAAATATAAAGCTAAAACAAAAATTAAGTAACAAAAGGGCATAAGTAACAAAATAATAAATTAAAAAAAAATAATAATAATAAAAAAGTGTTAATATTTTTCTAACTAAAACTAATAAAATTGCTAAAAACAAAAGTTGAGAAAAATAAATACTTTAGGTCCTTTCGCAATGATTAACATTTCACAAATTTTTTTCGCATTAATGTTATTGACATGTCGTTATTTTATGTCATTAAAGCTTATCGTTTATACATACAATATTTTTTTTTTGTCAAGTTAAATAAACAAATTAAAAATGTTAATGTTATTTTTTTCATTTTTAATTGCTGTTAACTCTCACTTTAACGATATTTTTGCTTGTGCTTTTTACCATTCCAGATGCGGTTTCATGTATGGTGAGCTGACAGATAAAGAAACGGTGGCCCGTTTGGAATACACTCTGGAAAATCAACAGCAGGACCAATTTGAGATTTTATTATATAAAAAGAACAGTAAGTTATATTGCAAAAAAAAACATAAATATTTATTTAGGATGGGTGCTAAAGTAATAAAAATGTTTGACAAGTCTCCTTGACATTGTCTAAGTTTTGATCCCATTTCATCTTAACATTGTCTAAGTATTGATCCCATTCATTTCATCCCTTACATACTTAATGCTCGTTATCCCAAATTTGTTAAAGTCATACCGAAGGAAATTTCTTTGATTAGAAGTTGTGTTTTGTTAAGAATACAAACAAAGTTGTTTTTCATTAAACTGCAGACCTAAAAATAGTTTGTGCTTTAGATGTTGGCTATAATAAAAGAACATTAATAAAAATCCTTTTCCAAAACTTTTTTGTATGTAAGCTCGCAGAACCTTTTCTTCTTTTTTTTTTTGCGAGAGTAATAAACACTGATATTCTGGAAACATTCAAAGAAATTTATGGCAAGGGAAACGAATAAAAACAAAAAATTTCTACTGTTATTTTACAGGGAAATTGCGGTGTGTAGAAATGTGAAAATTTTATTATTAAAAAAAATCAATAAACTGGATACTTTTTTAAGAAAAACAACACTTAAACATAAACACTCTTTTTTTAATAATCATAAATGTCTTTTAAATACTTTGGCAAAATGTAGTATCTCTACTCCTCTTTTAAGAAAAAAATTAAAAATACATACGTTACTTTTCTTTTGCCCTTAATAAAAAATAAAAAATACTGCTTTTAAAAGAGTAGGAAAAATCTATTAACTTCCTTAAGTTACTAAACCTTGCTAAACAAAAAGAAAAAACCTTTAATATTTTTTTGAACTTTACACACATGACATATTATTGAAATTTTAAAACAAAATTCAACTTTTTAACGCAATTAAAACAAAAATATTTTGTTTTAGTTTCCTCATGCTTGATAAAGGCTCTTTGCAAAAAAAATTTTGCTTATGAAAAAGTAGTAAAAATCTACTACTCTTTCGAAGTTCTTAAAAAATTATTCTATTTTTCGGCTAATGTGGTATACATACCTATTCTTTAGGTGACTATAATGTGTTAAAGCTTAAGTCGATTAGAAGAGATCTCAGCTGGTATTTTACTACAGATCTTAGGTTTACCTTTAGGAAAGTGAAAGACTCTTTGGAGCTCAAGTTTCAGAGGTATTTGAAAGAAAGTGAAAAAACCTAAAAAGCCGCCATTGAAAAAATTAACGAATAATGTCATATACTTTCTTAATGTGGTGCATTAGCGTGTGTTGTGGATGTTGATTTTTAATGGAAATATGACTGTAGTAAGTGATCTTCGGGTAGTTAAAAAAATGTCTCCAATTTATTTCCAAACATTCGTTTTTTCCTTTTTTCTGCTTCTCAATACCATATTTCACTTTTCTTTGTCATATCTGAGCATAATTGGTATACAATACAATGTACCACCTCAGACTCCTTGGCCTACACCACATTAGCCGATCTCGAGCTTAATTCAAATTGAATAAAACTGGACTATTTCACCACAAACAGTCACAAATCTCAACTAAAGATTTTCCACAGTTTGTCGAAACTTCAAAGTGCAAACTTTTCAAATCCTTTCTCTGAAAAACAAGTACGAGGATTGAGGAACAGAAGGAAATTTCTGCCATTTACTCACAAAAGAAAACAATCTATTGCTGCCGGGTAGATAGGAGAAGGGAAATCATGAGCAGAAAGCGTTTCCTGCCTTTTGTATTAAAATATAACAAAACCTTTTCAACCAACTTACATTGAATTATACAGATTACTTGGGTGAATCTGCTGGAGTAGCTCTTGACTTATTGAGAGTTGAAAAAAGAATGAAAATTACAGAGAAAATGTATTTGACGCTATCGCCCAGTAGACCCGTTAAATTTCATTAAAGATTTATAAAAATGAAATTCACAAGTTTAAGTTTAATATTTATTGAGCCTTTTTTATAATTATTTTATGAAAACAAACTTAAAATTATTATAATATTAGAAGGGAAAAATACTTAAGACTATAATGTAATATCTTAATTTACAAAAAAGTATTCAGCACCAAGCTTGACAGAAAATAGTTAATTAAATAATAAAATTTATAAAAAGTATGCACGCTCTTGCTCTCGAAGCTTTCATATTTAGAGGAAGTTCTAAATAGCACTCCAGAATGTTCTTAAAAATAACTGAAAACTAAACTTAAATCTAGTATTGTAAAAAATAAAAGAAACAAAAAAATATAAATAATAAAATACACAATAATAAAATACTTTTCTTTGAAGCCAAGGTTGGAAACCTGACATTCTTAACTTTTTAGTTACAATTCATAAAGCCATCAATTCAGAAAAATATATAAAAAAGGCAAAATGCTTAAACACAATTTTTAACACAAATAATTTTTTATAGAAATCGGGTCATTAATAAACTACATTTTTGTCAATGTGTTGCAGTAATAAAGGACTCACTTACAAATTTAAAATTGCTTAGTGGGACTTAAATCAGTTGTTTTCAACGTGGCAGACATATTTCAGTGGAGCTGAAAAAAGTCAATCAAAAACAGAACTAGTTTTCATTACTACCTCTTTGCATAGCTTTCAAAACACAAATCGAATTGTGATTTATTAATATTCTGAGCTCTAGAAACCATCAAGCTTGATATTGTCAGCTTCTAACTTTAAGTTTTCGGGTAAAGATACTATATCATATTACCCGCCAATACCCGAACTTACTGTAATTCAAGAAAACAAAATAAAAGAATTGTTCTAAAACATTTTACATATCGCTCCTGTATTGCAACGTAGTCATATCTTAAACAAGTTATTTTTGATTTAAGAATACAGAAATATTCGTCGTATCGCTCTTCATTTTGTGTACAAAATGTATACAAAAATCTCGTCTACTCGCCTCTTGAGGGGAACAAACTTTCTTATTTTTCCATTAATGTGTAAGTAAATTAAAAGAAACTTTAAACACGTTTTCTGACAAATGAGTGAGTTTTTTTTTTTGCAATAAAGGAGCGATATGTAGATATTTGTATGTATGTATATGATGTTATAGAATGAAATTTATAAATAAAAATTCGAAACTTTTTGAAA
>OY101443.1:10856830-11070055 GCA_956483585.1 Gymnocheta viridis
AGCTGCTGATGAACCAAAATATCAAAATCTTGATATTGTCAGACTGAGGTTATGGGCCTAAGAGATTTAATTAAAAACCAAAAACTAATAAGGATTAAAATAAGGAACTTAATTTGTATATGTTTGTATTCCTCTCAAGCAGAGAAAAATTTTATATAGTGGTGAAATAGCGCAAACTCCTCCATAAAGCCTTGTTTATCTTCTTGAAGCTAAAAACAATTTTTTTATTATAATGAAAAATAATCTTGTGTTATTAAAATATTTACAAAAATCCCCATTAAATCCTTCTCGTTAAAAAGTGTTGTTTGCTTTGCCTCTTTTTTCTGTTCATTAAACATTTTTGCACTTTCCAATCAATAACTTTGTTAATGTTGAAACATTAACGTAATCTTATTACGGTTTAGGAAATGTTAATGTTGGTAAAAAGTATTAAGCTTTCAAGCAAAAAATATAACATGTATTTGAAAGGTGTTTGAAAGATAGAAAAATGTTAAAATAATAACATAAAAAATATTGTTTAGCTTTTGCTTCACATCAGGAAAATTAAAAGAAAATTATTATTATAAGGATTTTGAAACACAAAACTGATTTAGTAAATTGTTCTTGCATTGAAATATAAAAAATTCTTGCTAAAAAAAGCTGTGATTACAAAACAGATGGTCATTTAAATTAAAACACAGGGAGGCATCTGGTAGTAAGTCCATCTAAGCAAAGCGAAAATTATACAAAACGGTTTATAAATCGCAGAGTTCTGAGGGAACAAACATTCGAAAATAAAATATACACAAGATCTAAATCTTATCCTTTCACTCGCTTAAAAATACATAAAACGCAGAAATATTTTTTATAATAACAAACAATCTATTTAGGACTTTTTTGCTGGTCTGCGGAAACAGCCAGACAGTTGGCAGGAATCAAGCCTGCGACACTCTCACACGAATGATCAAGCACGCTATTCACTTGCGTATGAGTGAATAAAAACGATTTATATAAAGCAACATATTGAGTTCGTAAATCTTGACTTCCTAAGTTTATTTCATTAAGAAATACATGCAGAAAAGCCACTTGAAAAGTGTTAAAGCAAACACAAGAGTTTGGATAAGGGGTTGTTGCGGTCTCCGCAAACGGCACGTCGTGCAACTCTTGTGTTATCAGAGTTAATAAAAAAGATTTTCCTGCATTTCTTTTTCAATAAAAATAATTTTAATATATTAAATTTTTATTCGCACTTTTTCCCCAAAATTAATATTTTACATATTTAGTAACACATTAATAATATTATTAGAAACAAATTGCAATTGATTATAGAGGGGTATATATCTTATTCCTATGCGCCTTTCACTGTTGCTAATGCAGATCAGCAGGGAACTTTACCCAAATATTTCTTAGAACAACTGGAGATATTATATTAAACTTTCATTAAAACAAATGAAAAGTTTAAACAATATCAAAGTTGTAACAAGATTATTAATGTTTTACTAAATCAGTAAAATATTAATTTTGGGAAAAAGTGCGAATAAAAATTTATAATATTAAAATTTTAGCAATTCCCGTAAAAAGCACCAAAAATAATTTTAATTACAGAAATGGGCTAACTAAGCGCTACCTAAACAGTGTTAAGAATCATTCCTAGGAAGTTCATTTGTTCTAGAAAATTGTTTATTGAGATCTTTTGAAAATTTTTATAGTTGATTGTTTCCTTGAATTGGGAACGGTTGGATCTAAACAGGGGAAAAAAAGGTAAATAAAAATCGATTTTTTTTTTAATTTTTGGCGATTTTGATCTTGAACATGAAAATATGTTTACAATCTTTATTGTTCATGACAAGAGCTACAAAACTTTGCCTCAGAGAGTAAATCAAAATTCCGAACGACTTGCAAGATATGATCCTGAGAAAATGATCAAGTTTTTTGCAAAAATTACACCGAGGCCCCAAATATTTGGGGGCCCATAAAAAACGTGCATGACTTGGGGCAAAACTGGCAGACACGGGTGGTTATATTTTTTCGTGTTGTTGTATAATCAAATCATTATTTGACAAAATTATTAAAATATTAAAGTTACAAAAATATTTTTTTTAAATATAATTTTTTAAAAATTTCTTTAAACAATTTTTATTTAAAATTGAATTTTTTAAAAATATTTCGAGGCAATAAGATAATTAAAATTTCGTTTTTTGTAAATAGAATATCAATAGCTTCGTTATAGTGGCTCACAGCGTGCGAAACTATCAATCACCCGTATTCCAGTTGTCAACATCGACGTCCCATCTATACAAAAAAAAACTGGTGCCTGTCTACTCACTGTGATGAATTTTGTGCTACTGACAGTCTATTTCTGTTCTCTAAGGTCTAGAAAATAGCATGACCCTGTCAATAGTAGCCGGTTGTATTCGACAACAGGTAGATAAGTCATAGTTTTTTGCTATTGTATTGACGTGAGGTCGTTGTTGCCAACTGGAATAAGTTTGAGTATAAGGATTGGTGGTTCGATTCCTACCAAGGCCACTGGCTGTTTCTATAGACAAGACAACCTTTTATACCAAAAACATTTTAAGTAAATAAAGAAATGAAATATTTAAAAAATTGTTTGCTTGTTGATTTATTTTAATTAAAAAGATGTTTGAAAGAACAATTTCTAACTTTTTTATTTGAAAAAGAATTTTGAAATCTAAACAAAATTTAGAAAGAAACTAAAAATGTACCCCTTATCAGAAAATAATTAAAAAACTTGAGCCATCTGAAAAACACGTTTTCAGTTAGTGATTTTTAATCCAAATTAATTATTATTTGGCTAAAGTTCGTAAAATTTTGTAGTCAGAAAGAATGAGACCATATTCCAAAGGAACAAGGGTAAAATTAACATGAATTAATTTCAATTTACAAGGCAGAACAGAAACAACGTTGCTTTTCTGGAGCCGCTCCACTCCCAATTTGTATTCATACAAATTATGACCCGAAAAAGAATACGAGAATATACTAAAATATTTCATTTTTTTATTTTATAAAATAAAATTAATTTTACATATTTTTTTCTCTTCTTAACTTTTAAACTACTGCCATTTTCTTTTTTAAAAAATATAAACAAAAAAAATTACAAAATAGAAACAAAGATATGTTAACAATATTAAAAATGTTAAATAAAAATGTTGTTGTTAAAATAATTCAGCTTTCTTTTAAAATTGAAAATTTCCCTTCGTGAAGGAAGATAAATGAAAAATTTCTAATAAATATTATATTGTAAAATTTCATTGAAAGGGTAAAAAAATATAAAACTATTCTCTAGAATAGAAAACTTCTATCTGCAATTTGTGTCATGAAACTTTTATTGGTGTCCAAATAAAGGGACAAGAGAAGCTTAAGAAGGGGCACAAAAATTACTCTAAAATGCTACCACTAAAAATTTATTTACAGTAATTTTTTCTATTCCATTTGCCTGTTCACTTGTCTTTTCGACGCATAAAAAAATTACTTCCCCAAACCTCTAAGCATAAATCTGTTTTTCAAATTTACTTATTTCAATTGCTGCTGTTTTGATAAATTGTAAGAAATTCTAAAATGTCGGCACTTTTGTATTGTTGAATGTATTGAAAAAAAAATCATACCAATAATTTTCTGCCGTTGATTTGGAGGAAAAACATAAACATAAACACATTCAATCGCCCTTCTCCTTCGCTTTCCTGTGTGTGTGTTTTGTTTTTTTTCCTCTTAAAATCAAATGCTGGTGGTAACACCACAGCTTTCTGCTACGACACTTAAACAAACAATTACCTCTAAATTATTGTTATTTCGCTTGTTTGGCCCACAAAAGCAAACGATAGAAGAGTAGACGAAAAAAACAGATTTCACGCACAAACAGCAAGCAGGCTTTTAAAAATCCTGAAATCCTGTTGCCAAATACTATTACACCATCACAAAACTAATACACAAACACACATCAACAAAAAAAAAAAGACTGTGACTGTGAGGTTGCAACGCAGACCTGTTGACAAGCATGTACTCGTATTTATTTATGTTTGTAAACACTTTTGCTTGTATGTTATTCAAATATTTCACAGATTTGTGTGCGTTACGATTATCCTGATTAGTTGAGGATTATTGCTCTTATTTCTTTTTTACTCATTTTGTTTTTGTTCCAAGTCCCTCGAATACCTCATTTCGGAGTTAAATAATTTACATTGCCTGCTTTTGGGAGCAGAGTAAAAAGAAATCTACATTTAAAAGCTTGTGTAACGTATGATTAATATTAATTTCAATAAAACTTTAAAAAAATCATTAGAAATGTTTAATTTTATTTTGGAAAACTGTAATTTTCTAGATGATACTAGAGTTTTTCAAATATAACAATGGATTTTACAGCAGAGGGACATAGAGATAATCAGGTGGATATTTAACCCATAATAAAAAATTAACAATATAACTCAAAAATCTGTAATGCTATAACACTCATCAGAAGGTAACAAGCGGGCTTATGTCCAAACAAATAAATAATGACGATAGACTCAGAATAATAGTGGAACAGTCAGTGAATAAAAATTGTATTTAAACTTTTCCCGATGGCGTATGATTAATATTAATTAATGAGTAGTCACAGAGAATCCTTTGTAACTTTTTAGTTTCACAAAATTTTTAAAATTTGTAAAAGCGGATTTTAAGACAACACTTGAAGGTTTAAAAAAAAATTAAAATGAAAAACGAGTTTCCTTTAAAACTTCCTTAAAAATAAAAATACATATAAAAACTTAAAAACAGCGTTTTTCTCTGCTTACTAAAAACAAGAACTATTAAAAATCAAGTAATATAAGTTCTTTTATTAATACATAGAGTTTATTTGCATTTCACGAAAACATGCAAATTTAATGATTTCTTTAAAATGCAAAAAAAAACTTTTCTTTTTGTTCTTAACTGTCATTGGTAAGGCGTTTTAGTGGAAAACTTTAGCAAGCCTCAAAAACAAAAACCTTATAAATGTCTCAATGATATCTGCAATGCGCTTTTGAAAAATAAACAAATATAATAAGAATGCATAACTTAAACAAAACTAGAAATCTTATAAAAGAAAACTAACTTCAGGAATTGAACATTTAAAGTAAAGAAAAATATTTAAGCATTTTCCTCGCAAGTTTATAAATAATGCCATCATTTTAAATCAGTCATTGTATGGTAAGTTTATGGCAAAACAAGTAAAAACGATTTTCTTTTATATTTTCTTTTTTTTTAAGTAAAACTTTAAAGCAGGAAACCAAAAATACTATTATTAATAATTATAATTGAAGCAGCAAAAAATCAGACTTCTGTTTTGTCAATAAAAAGGTTTTTTTTTGTAGAAGTTTTGAGTTAAAAGTTTTAATTGAAGTTGTTTTTTTTAAGAAAAATTAAAGCCAAAAGGACGTGTAAATAGCAAATGACAACTAAAATAGGCTGAAAAACAAAACTATACCCCTCAATAATCAATTGCAATTAGTTTTTTAACAAAATTGTTAATGTTTTACTGAATAAGTAAAATATTAATATTGGGAAAAAGTGCGAATAAAAATTCAAAATACTAAAATTTACGAGTATATAGTATTTTTTAAAAGAAAGCAGTGTAATGAAACTTTTTGTGGAAATTGCTAAAATTTTATTTTTTAACTCTATAAACGCACTTTTTCCTAAAATTAATATTTTACATATTCAGTCAAATATTAATTGTTTTATTCAGCGTTCTCACAGAATCCAAAGTATTCGGAATTGGATTTGAAAAGACAATAAAAAAATGCTTTTGTGTGATAAATTTCAATGTTACTGGTTTAATGTTCAAAGCAGTTAGTAATTCTAGATTGAAGATATAAAGGATAACATTGAAATTCATCACACAAAAGTATTTTTTTTGTCGTCTTTTTATTATTACTAGTGTGTCCAGAGGTCGACCAGAGGTGAATCGACCGCATTCTAGTAATTAAATATTAAACATTTACATATACGTATATATATATACGACAAAATACAAAAAAACTTGGCGTTCTCTTTTTACAAAGTCGAAAATCCCAAAGTATGTAACATCACTTTTTTAATTTTACAGGAGAAACAAAAAAACGTAATAAAATAAAAAATATTTCAGATATAGAAACAATTGATAGAATATGGAATTAAAATAGAACAACTAAACTAATTCAAGAGAAAAATATATATTTTTCGAAAATTTTTTTAAGTTGTATTTGTTACGTTCTTTTGTAATTTGTGTTGGACGTATCATCATAAATACTTGTTTAAACAAAAGTAAAAAAGTTAAAAATATGAAATAATTGTTTAATTCCTTTTATTAACGCTTTAAGTTTAATGAAAGATTAAATGCATTTATTCAGTATTTTATATATTTTTTTCAATTATTATCTTTTGATAAGAGGAATGAAGTTTCACTAAAAAAAATTCTAACAATAAAAGCAATAATTTTATAATTTAAATAATACAAAACATAAATATGTATGAAATTGATGTTCATAAAAATTTAGTATACAGACAACAAAAACAATTCAATGTTCAAATGGAATATTATCATAAAAATAATGACAGTCCGAAGGAAGCAATAATTTGAGGTTCCGTAAATACTGGAACGATTGTCCCGTTTAATTTTGTAATGTTTTTGTTTGTGAGCACTAAATGTACATTAATTTAAACGTACGCAGCTAGAAAAGAAGATAATGGGAGCAAAATTTAAAATTTGTAAGAAGAAATGTTTGTAAACGTTTGCTGATTGATTCGCTCATAATAGAATGACGAACGAAATGAAACACTCAAAAAAATACGTTTGAGCATTTGTTTTGTTCTCAATTGTACGATTGTAACGGGATATTAAAGCAAGCCAATAGTTTTGTTTGCGCTCTTTGTTATTTAAAAGGTATTTGTTTTGGTTTTGCTATTGTACAAAACGATTGAAAAAATTTAAGAAGTTTGTGTTTTCATAGGAAACGTTTGCGAAAAGTTTTGTTTGTTTTCCCACTATGGTTTAGTTATAAATATTTATTTGATATGATACGTTCATTTGACTTGTGAAAAGAATGCAAATGTTGATACGTTATTTTGAGTTATTGATATAAAAGCGAAGCGGTTTTTTTTGGTCGCGAAAATCTAAAAATTGGTAGAGCCATGTAAGATAATCTAACGAATCATAATCAATCAAAAACTCGATTTTAATTTCTTTGATGATACGTACTTTTGGATTTTCGACGACGATATAGACAAAATTCTATCTCATTTCTATACAAATGTAAATTGGACGAACACACATGCACAATTTTTTTATTTTACTACTTGAAGCAGATACACGCATGTGTAATAATGAGTGTGCATGTGTTAGTAGTAACTTTAAACGCTCATAGCTCCCAAAATACTAAATCGATTAAAAAAATTAAGATTGTGCACATCTATGTAAAAAAAAAACATTAAAAACATATAAATCTTTTCAAAATCGGTTCAGTATTACGGCCGCACAAGGGATCCAAAAAAAACGTCTTTGCCTATTATAGATTTGTTTTGTAAACGGGGGGTGACGTATGATTAATATTAATATTTGGGTTAATTAACAAAAACTTAAATAGCTTTTACTTTTACTACTTAAAAGCTATTTGAACCAAGTAAATTGTTTTTGAGAGAAGCCGCTTAGCGCAAACTAATTTATGCTGAGCAATTTTTAGGTCTCTTTAATTTAATTAAGTAAATTTCAGCGAATAACATTTTTTTTTTAATATTTCGATATATTTTGTTTAATTTATATTTTATCTTAATATTCTATATTTGCATTTTCTTTTTTTATTTTGTTAAGCTTAAGCATTTAACTCATTAGCTTGAGTTATGTTCAAAATGTTTTCAATAAATATTTTTTATTATACACAATTCTATAGTTTTTTTTTTGTGGGGAAATTTGTTTTATATCTGCTAAATTTCTCTTATTGCTGTTCTCATATTTTTTTCCTCAGAAATCCTTACAAACAACAATATAATCCTTTAGCCAAACTTTACAAGCTGATTGTTGTAGGATTTCAATTTTTTTTTTCTTTTTTTTCTGCTACGTTAACTGCCAAATTATGAGTTCTTCGTTCATCCCCTTAAATTTTGACTTGTTGAATTGTTTTCTTTTGTTGGCATTGTTAAGTAAACATAAAGTTTGCCAAAAAGATCAAAAGATTTTTTTTGGATTTTATTTTAAAAAAAGGAAAAAGTGATACAGACTTTTAGACCAATTTCTGGTTGTAAGAATAATTGTGTAAACAATTAATACGCAACAGGATGCAATTTGAAACTCAGGAGATACAATTTCAAGCGAAAAGTAATAAGTTATGTCAAGCTTAAGGAAACCAACTTAAAGAAAAATGGTAATAAGAGAATGTCCTTTAGTTTATTTCAAATTGACAAAGGTATTAATGTTACTAATGAACTTCCCTTGTTAACCCTTTCAAAGTTTATCACAAAATTAGCCGTAAGATAATATCATTAAAATATATTTTTGAGACAAGAAAAAATTGATAATTCTAAACCAAAAAAAAAATAAATAAAGCGGAAGTTAACAATAAATAATTTTTTTTAATTAAAAGAATTATTCTTAATTATTAACTCTCTTCAAACAACTTTGTACCTTAATTAAACACGAAAAAAAATTAAATTATAAGCCCACACTAATTTTGAGTGCTAAAAATATATTTTTAGAATATAAAAATAAGAGAAATTATAACAAAAAGAAAAACAAAAATTTGTTTAAACTTCTTAAACCTTTTTCACTTGTTTACAAAAGTAGTCGGGCTCTTGGTAGGAATCAAACCTGTGGACCCCCGCACTATCAGTAAAGCACTGTTATTTTCTTTCGAAAAAAACAATCATTGTTAAATTGCACTCCTCAACAAAACATTTTGTGGGTCATAAGTTAATTATATTAGGCCAAAGTTCATAACATTTTCATTTAGAAATAAATTGTAAAACAGACCTTATTACAAGGAACAGGGACAAAGTTAAATAATTACGAGAAAATTTTTTTTGGAAAAGATAACGGCATCAAACTCAAAATATATTAAAAATATTAAAATTACTGTATTTAAATGAATCTAATTTATCTCGAGCTATAGGTAAATTTTTTATAAAAAAAACGTCTGTAAAATTTTATTAGTTAACCGATATTTCGCCACTTCCTGGTGTGGCTTCTTCAGGGAAATATAAAATTTTTTTTAATAAACATTTTTTTACAATAATCAAAAAACAAAAAAACAAAAAATTTTCAAAATTAAAAGATCAAAAAATGAACAACTAATAAATACGTACATATGTACACAAAAATTTAATATTATTATAATTTTTATTAAAAAAAAATTGTATATTTTCCTGAAGGAGCCACACAAGGAAGTGGCGAAATATCGGTTAACTAATAAAATTTTATTAACGGTTTTCATAAAAAATTTACCTATAGCTCGAGATAAATTAGATTCATTTAAAAAACAAAAGGTCGAAAAATTATATAAGAATAATTGCTGTATTTATATTATTTTATTAATCGTCACTTTTTTTATTAAAAAATATATAAATTTATTTTTCTCAATATTTCGTTACACTTTGGGTAACTTCTCCACGAGTATAAAAATCTATAAACAATTTAAATAACAAAAAATTTACAAATTAAAATTACCAAATTGAAACATTACCGTTAGAATTATCATGATCATTTGTTTTTTGCTCGGATTTAATACCATTATAATATAATATATATCATATGGCATCAAAATTTCCAAAGCAACAAATTGAACATAGCAGAATTTAAGTTCCTTTAAAAATGCAAAAATTCAACAAGTCAAAAGTATTAGATTATAGTTGAACTTGACATGAAATGATTTCTGTTCTATACAACTTCATGTATCTTCTATTATAGAAGTGAGACATTGGAAACCCAATTTTATGTTGAGCAATTTACTTTTATCAAATAATAATTAATATTATAGTAGAAAAAAATAAAATTTGACTTACTCGACTAAATTATCAAATGATACAAAAAGAAGAAAAACCACTGGGCAAACTTAAAATCATCAAATTCAAGAATTGAATGTTGAGTGATAAAGGTATTTGTGATCTTAGGTGAAATAATGTGTCTTCTAATATATATATATGAGACATTTGAAACACAAATTTATCAAATGATAATAAAATGACATTAAACTCATGGTAAAAAACAATTTTAGTTTTAACAACTAAATTATCAAATGAAATATTATTTTGAACACAGCTGTAAATTTAGAAAATCTCTTGTAACATTTTAGTTTTTGAACATTAAAGAATTTTTTACATTTTTTTACGCTAAAGTGTTCAATTCATAATTTTCTAAAAACTTTATTAAATTTAATTTATTTTAAACTCAAATTCACTTGATTTTTTTTTTTGCTTACAGAATGCAATCCTTCCGAATTCCGATGCAGTTCTGGCGATTGTATCGATGGCAGCAAACGTTGTAACCGTGTGCTCGATTGTCCCGATGGCGATGATGAAGACGAAAGATGTCGTAAGTATTTTTTTTAATCATTTTCTTTTCGTTTATTTAAGAAAAGTATCTTAGAAGACACATTTTATACAACTTTAGTGCAAATTTTTCTTTTAGTTTACTTGCTTAAATTGTATTTAACAATTATTTAAGTATTTCTTTTTTTTAGTTTTTCAAATAATTTTATCAAATTTAGCTTATAGTTTTAGGTTTATTTATTTAGCAACCCAATATGTATATAAAACAAACGATATATTTTTTTCTTATCTTATTTATTCTTTTCTAACCCCCGTCTAACGATAAATAAAATTACTAACATCTAATCCAAAATGCATGTCTTTAAACTAAACTAAAAAAAATGATTAACTCAAACAAATGCTGTCAAATGGAATTATTGTTAACAACATGTTAAATTTCACTAACTATTGTCCTACAAAAGCGGCTGAATGTAGTGATATTGAATATCAATGTAGAGATGGTTTAAGTTGTATCAGTGAATCGAAAATCTGTGATGGCAAATCGGATTGTCTGGATGGCGATGATGAAGAACATTGTGATAGCAGTAAGTATGGGAGAATTATTAAAATTTTAAATACTTAAGTGTTCTCATTTGTACAGTTTTTCAAACTAAATGTGTATTTTCTTAATCTTTTTCTTACTCTTTAAATATTTTGTTTTATGGAAAAACTTTAAATCTGTAGTTGTGCCCAAAGTGAAATTTTTTTGTCCCAAAGGAAAATTTACTTGTCGCGATTTTTCTTGCATTTCCATTGTCCATCGTTGTGATGGTCATGCCGATTGTCCACATGATCGTTCGGATGAGGAAGGATGTCGTATGTTTGTGTTTATCTCTTCTTTTTTTAATTATTTTAAACAAATTTAGCAGATTTCCAAATATGTATATGTAATTCTTGTTTGTTTATATAAAAAAATATCTAGCCTGCTTGCATGACAAATGGCAGTGTGATGATGGTACTTGTATAGCGAAAAATTTTAGATGTAATGGCAATATAGATTGTCCGGAAGATATTTCAGATGAAAGACATTGTGATGGTGAGCATTTAACAAGAGAAAAGTTTTAAACAAATTATTAAACATTCACAAAATAAAGCGATTTTCTTTTTCTAAATTTCCCCAGCTGTATGATTAATAATAATAATTGGCTTGTTAATAAAAAAAAGGCCCATAACTTTATCTATATTTCAAAAATTCTAAAAGATTTAAAAAGCCTTTTTATAACAACACTTTAAGGGTTTTATGGGTATTCAGCAATAAAAAGAAATTTCTTTGGAAATTTTCAAATACAATATACATATTAATTTCGTAAATGTGAAAACAAAATTCATTTTGTCTGCCATGAAAAAATATTACAAATCTTTTATTTTTAATATTATAAAACACTTCAAAATAGTTTTCAATTATTTGAAGCTTTTAAACTATAAATTCTCTGAATTATTATTTTTTGTTCTCTTTTGGTATTTTGCTAATTTTCCTTTAAATTTAAACAAACACTTTTTAATTTCATTAAAACAATTTTACCTGCCACTGTCATGTCTTTTGCGTTTGACAGTTTGTCTGGAGTTTGGAGTTTTGTCTTTATTCAATAATTTACTTGCCACATCTTACAAGTGCCGCCACTTTTTCAGTTTTTCTTTAATATTAATTTCTGTTTTCATTTCAAGTTAATTTGTTGGATTAATGCTAATAGCTGTAATCTTTTTGATTTGTATTGCAATTTCGTATGCCAAAAATTTATTATGCCAACAATGTTGCTAGTTACACCCGTTTTTGGCAGGTATTAGTTGAAAAACATATTTCTTATAAACAAATAGAGGAACAACAACAGCATCAAAGGTGGAATGTGAGTAAAATTAATAACACAAATACAATTCATTCATAGCGGAATTGGCTTACACGCGTAATATGCAATAAGATACAAATACTAAATATAGAGTTAGAAAAAAATTATGCACATGTTTAGTTAATCAATTTTAAGCCGTCCGGATGTTAATTGAAAATAGGGTGTTTTATTCCATCTAATTCCAAGCAAAATTTTTCAAAGCTGTTGTATAAGCATGTTAAATAAAGAATATTTACTTTTTCTTATATCCGGACCATCGCAAAATTTGTTGCATTCCATTTCGTTCAAAGTGCTAAAACGACTCAAATCAAGAAAAAATTTAAGGTTTACAGGTAAACCTTTAAGCACAAGTGTATTCAATTTTGCTAATATCTCTATCGCAAAAAAATTATTTCATTTCATTTCATTTCGGTCCAAGTGTTGAAATTCATCGATCCGCGCAAAAGTTAAAATTTTATCCAAGCATTTTAGCTCAAGAATATTTACTATCAGGCCCAATTTATACGAAGAATTTTTAATCATGAACTTTTTTCACATTTCTTTAAAAGTAACTTCTACAAACCTCTCAAATTTACACTGTGATTTATAATTCATGAATATTTTTCAGGGTTTATTTATTGAAGTGGAATCGCTTAATCTTCTTTATTGGCTCGTATACAACAAAATATATACAAAAACACCTGCCTTTACTTTGAAAACAGAAAAAGAATAAAACATAACGAACATTATTGCAAAATGAAATAAATATAAATTATTGAAAACAGAAAACGTAGCGTTTTTTAATTCCGCTTTTTCTTCTCTACCCCGCTCGTCAACAAAAAACAAAGGACGTGTGGCACTCGGGGACTGCCCCGGAAAAGCTATTGCATAGCATTTTTTATCAACTTATGCAATTATAATTATTTATTTATTTTTTATTTATGCAGTATTTATCTCCTTGATATTAATTCAAGTTTTTTCTTTGATATTTATTCAAGTTACACGTCTTGAGCGTGGTGAATTTCTTGATTCGGTCGCCGCGTTCAAATCCCGCGATAAAAGCTACGCAGTAGCTGAAAAACCTACGAATTATCTGTTTGTTTGTGAATATAATTTTTTGTCAACCATGATTGCTCGTAAGTACGCCATTTAGTGTTTTCCTACATGTAAAAGTCTGTTCTGCTAACACTGTATGTCAATGAAATCAATAGCATACTTTAGGGATTAACATACGCTAGGCGATTCAAATACTAAAAAAAAAAACAGACTTAAGAAACAAACTTAGTGTTAGGTTTTATTTTCGTTACGGAATTTCATGATTCGATTGCCACGCTCAAAGCCCGCAATAAAAGCTATGCAATAGATTAAAAAAAATAGCATGATTTTAATTAATCATACAAATTGGGCCTTAATTACATATAACCAAACAAATTAGTGTTTCATTACATTTCGTTCCTACACTATGATCAATTAATATGTTGTATGAGCGTATAAGCAAGTAGAAGTCACTACCTTATTTAAGAATAATGTATTTTGTACAATTCTTATTCACGGTTATTTAAAATACGGTGTTCCATTCCCATTGGCTCTGAGTAAAATATTAATGTTTATATTTTAACAACATTCTAACTCAAGAATATTTACTATTTATTATACATATACCGAAAAAACACATTTCATTCCATTTCGATCTAAGCGTTAAATCAATTGAATGATGAATTTTATGAAATTATAAGTATTTACAAAATACTCCTTTATTTTTTAACAATTTATTTTAAGTATGTACTCGTATGTACATGTAAAAATATTCCAACAAGAAATACATACATATCTATAAATGAGTTATTTCAAATATATTTTTTAAAACAAATAGTGTTCCATTTTATTTAAAAATGTGTTTATATTTTTATAAAAATCATACAAATTTTACTTCAAGGTGTAAAAAACACTATTTCGAAGTTTTTCTAAGAAACAAATTTAAAATGTTTCATACCTTTTTGTTTTATTTACCGCCTGTTACTTACAATCTGTCCATTATGTTTCATTCAATATCATTCTGAGTGGGAAAATCAATCAAACAGAAGCCTCAAGAAATATAAACTTCAAAAATTTTTTTATTTATTTATTATAGATTTGTTTATAATTTTAACATATTCCTGGCAATGATTTCTTTCCTTTGTTGTCATCATTTGTCATTTATAAATATTAATTTTTCTAAATTAAAATATTTTTTATTCAGCTGCACACTTCTTTTTAATTAACTATTAATTTGTGCTAATTTTATGCTGTTTGTCAGCGTTACGTCCTGCATTAATCAGAAATATCGGTTTAATTGTTACAAGATAAAAATCAATATGTGACATGCTTATGAATTTTATGAAAATATAATTAGAATTCCCGATGAATGAAGAATATTAATGAAAAGTGATTGATTTTTTCTCATAAATGAACTATTAAAAACGTGTAAAATAATTTAGTTCTTTGCACGTCGCAGTTCTCCTAGAAAGTACGCGATAGCATTTAGATTTATCAATTAAAAATATTTTTAAATACTTTTGAAAATATATTCCATTCAAAAGCGTTCTGATTTGAATGCGACATTTTATAAACTTTTCAATAGAAAAAAGTTATTATTTAAAAAAAATATGTTTCATTTCACTATATTTCTTTTAACACCACATCTTTAAATGGTTGTGCCATTTGATTTTGATTTCGTTGGGTTAAATTTCCACTCGAGATCATTAACTTAAGCCTGGTACTCTGTTCGAAGTTGCGAAAAATTTTCAGCAGCATTGATTATTTCGCGTGAAAAATTTTACACGTAACAAGTGATGCCCATATTACTTTTTTGAAAAAAATTTTCGTTTTTATTGGTTAGAAGTATGCAACATTAATCGACTTTTGTAAACAAAAACAAATGTTTAATTTTGCTTGTTTGTGCCATTATTAAAATTATAAACACTGAGATAGTTCCTGCTATAGTGTGTAAAAGAAAAAAATTATATTAAAGAAATTTTTGGCACAGTAAAGTAAAAAGCTACTGAAAAATTTGTATCAGCTGTCAATATTTCGCGCGAAATAAATGCCAGTCACATTATGGTAAGAAAATGTTGCCAGATACATTTCATAAATTTTTATGGATTATGCCAACATTTCGCGTGAAATTTTAAACAGAGTACCAAGCTTTATTCTCAAATAATTTTCTAAAATGTTTCCATTACTATTTTATATAAATTTTTAGTAAAAATCTTAAATTTTTTTATTTTTGTTCTAGTACTTTTCAAAAACTGTTTCATTTCATTATTTTTTCTTCGAAATGTTTTCAGAGAAAATATCATTGAAATGTACATTTAGCGTAATATAAAATATCAGGAACGACGTATGACACTATTCTTAAATAAATTGTTTGACTCCAGAACATTCCTAAGACTATTTTATACAAAATTGATTGATTTTCGAAAACTATGATTTTTATTTCAATATTTTTCAAATTATGCTGCTCCTTTTCAAGACTTTTTGGGAAAAGAAGTTTTAATATCGTTTTTATAAAAAGCGAACATAATATGACAGAATCAAGGGAAATATTATATTATTCTCAAATAAACTATCCAATTCCAGAGTGTTCCAATGATTATTTTATAACAATTTTCAATAAAAATTCCAAAAATGTTTTAATATTGTTTTTTTTATTAAATCTGTGTTTGTCATTCCAATATTTTTTCCAAACATGTACATTCATTACTATGCACGCTCAATTCCAATACGTTCCCTTTTTAATTTTTGGGTGTAAAAATCTTGAACCCTTTTTAAATAAAAAATCAATAACATACCTTCCATTATTCTCAAATACCTTGTTCAACTCCGCAATGTTCTCATGATTTCTTTACAAAAATTTACAATAAGAATCCCAAACTTTCTGATAGATTGGTTTTTCATTAAATCTATGGATTTTAATACAATATTTTTCAAACTATCTTTCATTCCATTCAGGGTTGCCACAGAATCCAATGTAGTCGGAATTGGATTTATAAAGACGACAAAAAATGCTTTTGTGTGATGAGTTTCAATGTTATCGGTATTATGTTCAAAACAGACAGTAATTCTAAACTAAACATAAAACCGATAACATTGAAATTCATCACACAAAAGCACTTTTTGCCGTGTTTTCAAATGCAACAGCGTTCCCAGTTTGGGAGATTTACGAAAGTTTGGTGTTGGGGAACTGGGAACTTTTTTGGTAATCTATTTTTTATTTTTTTTTTTTATCTCTTTTTATTTTTTCATGCCAACACATTTGCTATACATAGATATACACACGTGGCCATTGAAATAGGTACCATCTACATAATTATCAAAAACGCTCGTTTTTTTTCAAAAAATAATTTCCGGTTAATTGTTATTGCAGGCGTAAAAAAAATAAAAGGGTGGGCTAAAAGTCACCATGGGCATTAAAATTTTGAATAATTTTTTCGTTTATATATATTTTTTTTTTTTAGATTATAAAATATACAAAATGGAAATTTTTTTACTCACACCAACCTAAATCAGAGCGTCTAGCGTTTTCTATCTGTCAAAAATTCTCATGCTCATACAAAATGTATAAGCAAACCCAAATAGCGCAATTGAAAAATCCGATTGTGACAGCGCGTTACATAGTGAAGTTGGCTGTTAAAGAAACCCTTTTTTTCTGTCTGTTTTCTTTTGTTATTGATACAAAATAATGGCGATTCCGTTAGTTTTAGGTCAATCTAACGGCTTTATCTCCATTTTGATTAATATTTTGCAGTTTCTATTAAATAAGATAAGTTAATATCACTGACACAGCGTTCAATCTCTTATTTAAGTAAGCCAATTCAGAATAAAACCTAGACGCTGGAAAACCCTACGCTTGACGCGCTAATTTAGGTTAGTCTGTAAGTATAGAAAATAATCGCACTTAAATTAGCCGCGCCTGTTAGCAGTTTCACATTTATGGACGAGAAATGAAATCGAATTGAAATCAACTTTATTGAAAATCTAATTATGAATAATGAAGCTTCTCATTTTAATTTTAATGGCTTTGTTTAATAAGCAGAACTGTAGGTTCTTATAATTTCTTATATTTCTGTAAATAGAAAATGGTTTTGACAATTGCATCAAAGAAAACATGCAACAAAATTTCTTAATTTATAAAAATTTTTCCATGAAACTCGAATGTCGTAACAAGCCTAATTATGTTCCTTTAAACTTTTTTTGCGAAATTATTCTATGATTCAAAAAAATTGAGCGATTTCTAAACAAGTCAAAGGATACACTGCATTATTTTCAACTAAATTGTTCGATTCCGCAATGTTCCCAATGATTATTTCACAAAAGTTTTAAATAAAATGGTATATTGTTAATTATTGAACTATTTCCTGTTTATGTTTTATAGATGATAGTTGGTTTTTTTGTCCTCTCAAAAAATGTTCTAGTTCAAACGTTCCCGTAATCATATTACATTTGAATATTTATTTTCTTCAACCAGATTTTTGATAAATTGATTTGTTCTTATGATTCTTTGATTAATGTTTGATAGTATTTTTTCATCTTTATCTTTAAATTCTGTTCTATTTCCTTTTGATTTTGTACTTAATTTTGATGGGTTTTTTAAGCTAAGGTCTTTTCTTTACATATAATTTTTTGATCAGATTTGCTCCCATCCTTTGAGTTCTTTAAAGACAATGTTCCAATCCTGAAGTTCCCTTGATTATATCGCATTTAAATACATATTTACTTTGATTGTTCTCATGTCCGTTTAATTAATTTTTTTTTTTCAATTTCTACTGATTTCTTAATTTTAAAATCTATTTTATTTCAGAGCCTTCCTTATTATTATTTTTTTTTTATATTTTGAATAAAATATTTAAGTCATTGTGTTTTGGTTGAGCTGAATAGATGTTGTTAGGGTTTATAATTTTCCAAAGTTTCTTGAAAGAAAATACACATTTTTTCATTCAAAAATAATATTTCCCACATATATTTTGTATTCATTAACACATTGTTTCATTTCATTAAATAACATAAATTTTACAAAAATTCCACAAAAAAAACTCCTTTCTTGTCACATATTTTTAATTTTCTAAAGTAATTGTTACATTCCATTTCATTCCGCAATACATATAAATTTTTTTTCTTCAGTAAAAAGCATACATTTTCTTTGATCCATTTATTATTGCATTTTTATTTTGTTTCGTTCGATTTTGTTCCTTATTGTAAAATACTTTTTTACAAGAACATAATTACGATTAGTTCATGACCATGTAAAAATAAGAGTAAATAATTACTTGAGATGTTTCGGAGCAACCTATTTCATGCCACATTGTTCCACATTGTAAAATTACTAAAAGTTCCTGATATTTTAAAACATTTTTTTTATTTTAAGAAAATTTTTTGAAATTTAAAAAACATATCAGTTTCATGCCATTTTGTTCCTATGTGAAAACAATTAAAAATCATAAGTTTTTTAATACATTTCGTTATTTCAAATGGGGTTTTGTGCTTAATTTTCACATTTCCAACATTTTGTTTCATTCCATTTCGCCCTCCATTTGTGTTTAATATATTTTTATTTATTTTATGTTACATCTCAATTGATTAGTATATTATTATTGTAAATTCTAAATTTTCTTCACTTTTTTTGCATGCCAATTGTATAAAATTTAATTTAACACTCGTAAAAATCCAACATTAACTCTTGTTCAACTGCCATTATATGCCTGCCCTTTAGGCGGTGATGATGACGGTGTTAGTGATTATTGTAAATATTATGAATTCCGTTGTAATAATGGTCAGTGTATACCATATCGTGAGGTATGCGATAATATCTATGATTGTGATGATTATTCCGATGAAAGTGACTGCGGTAAGTTTTAAAGCGTTACGTTTGCAAAAAAAAAAACTATATTTTATGGTGGCGGGCTTATTATGTTAATAACTAATGTTCCTGTTTTCAACCTCTTTTTAAAAATCCTTTTTGCTCTCTTGATACTCTCTTCCCGGCTTTTATGTGTGTTTAGTATGAAAAACTTTTTTAAGTTTTCATATTTCAAAATTGCATAAAATTTTAAATGAATTTTTTTCTTTATTTCCTTTCTCCCCTTTTAAACCAAATTTATCCTTTTTACGAAAAAAAAAAAACAAAACAAAAAATTCGCTGTTATGGTTATGGTTAAATTTTCAAATACCTAACTAATTAACTACACTGTAAAAAATGTTGTGTACAAAATTTTCCAACAAAAATTGGCTGATGATCCGTTTATAACGTTTATACTCCCAAATAAAACCAAAAACCAATCGGCTGTTAATGTAACAAAATTTTGCATGTTATTTTCCTGATATTTTAAAAACTACTTAACAAACAAAATATAAAATAAAAATATTGGTCCTGCATGCGGTATGTTTCGTTTTGCTAAAAGACTCACAAGATTTAAATCAAAACATCTTCGATGAGGATGAAATCATAAGAGAATATAAGCCACATCACAAACGACCCCCTGCTACCTCGGCACCTTCGGTCTCTCGAAGTCGCCCCTACAGCTCTTCGTCTTCGAGAAAAGGAGCTGGTAGAGACAAACTTCACGAATTGGATATGCGTGACTACTACTACTATCATCCTGACGTCTATAATAAAGCCGATCAGCGTAATCCCTGCTCGGAACGTCAATTCCGTTGTGGCAATGATGTTTGTATTCCACTGCATTTAAGATGTGATGGATTTTATCACTGTAATGACATGACCGATGAATTCAATTGTGACAAATATAAAACCCAGGGATCAACCAAAATTCCAACAACTACTGAACGAGCGCCCGCAAACATTATTAAAATTACTACCCCCCTTCCCGTCACCACTTCAATATTTAGCTCAAGTTCTACCACGTCGAGCACTTCAACTAGCACGACAACGATATCAACCACAAGATCAACAACACCGGCTCCTAGTAGGTTATTTTGAAAGACAGACAGACTTTAAATGACTTGAAAAATCAAGAAATTCTTAAAAAAAAACTCTCTCTCTCTATCTCTCTGTCTCTCATTTTCATCTCTCGAAGATATTTTTATTTTTCATCCATTTGTTTTTTACTAAACATTCCAACAGCACTAATCATTAAAACTCATTTATCTTCTAAATTTATAAACAAAGTTTATTAGCTCAGAAAAATTAAACAATTGACTTTAATTTAACAAAAATGTGTAATTATGCAAAAAAAAAAACATTCTATAATTTAAATTCACACAACAATTAAGAAATCCAAAATTTGTCACACTAATCATAACATTTTTTATTGTTCCTTGAGAAGATAAAAAGTACCATAAAAATGTACCAAAAGAGTAGCAAAGCCAGATAACCTTCAACAATCAAAATCACAATAACTCAGAATATTTATATGAACAGCGATGATAAAAAGGCTGAATGCTTTTTCCTAAAATAATTTTGCTGCTTCCAGCTTAAAGAAAACATAATTTTTTTTCTAAAATGCTTAGAAAAAGTACCTTAAATCGTAACAAATTGCATTTTTAGTACTAAAAAGTATTTAATACTCTTTAATTTAGTGGCGAAAAGGTACAAAAATACTATCTCTTTCATTTGAATAAACGAACATTTAACGAAATTTTAGTTAGAAAAAAGTACTAAAAAATTAACTTCTTTTTTAAAGTAAAGCAAAATGAAAACACTACAGGAGGCAAAAAGTAGTACAAAGATTAATAGGAAAGTTGTAAAAAAATATTTTTTCTGAATAAAATATTTTCTAAGAAAAAAATGTAGTAACAAAAAAGGAGTAGTAATAGAGAATAGTAGAAAAGGCAATAATGAAAAAGAGTAATAAAAGAGAAGCAAAAAAAAAAAGAAAAATTCAGAAAATAGTAAAAGGAATACGTTTATTAAGTTCTCAAATCAATTTTTCAGTTACGTTTAAACTTAAATAATTCAAGGTTAAATAATAATAAATGAGATGTGATAAAAATTCGAGTATGAATAATGAAGAGAAAAAAGGAATAGTAAGAAAGCGCAGTTAAATAATGTAATAAAAAAATTTTTGCGAAAAAGAGCAGCAAAAAAGAGTAGTAAAAAAAGTAAAATAAGTAGCAGTAAAAAATATTTAAAAGAGTTGCTAGAACAAAGTATTAAAAAAGTAGAAGGAAAGGGTAGCAAAAAAGATGTAGTAAAAAAGGAGGAAAAAGGGAGTGAAAAACAACGATTAGTAGAAATGTGGTAAAAAATATGAATATGGTTTCAAAATAGGGCAATAGAAAAGGTTTGTAAAAAAAGAGTGGTTTAAAGAAAGTAGAAAAGAGGAATAGTAAAAACTGTTTAGAAAAATGGGTACCAAAAAAGTTGTAGTAGTAGTAAACAAAGAAGTAATATTAAAACAAGAAGCAGTTAAATGCCAGCAGTAAGAAAGATGCAACAAAAATTTGTAGTATAAAATTTAAGTAAAAAGCACTAATAAAAAAAGAGTATTAAAAATATAGTAAATTAATTATTTAGACTAGAGTACGCCTTGTGGTCGAACTCCGACTGCCAGTTTAAAGGCATGGAAAAAACAACAAACAGAATAAAATTGCATACAAACACGCTGGTATTATAAAAAGCTCTTATTTCTCATATACATTTGCTTTGCTTATGTTTTTACTTGAACCAAAACTTACATAAGTGAATGCGTATATGTGTGAATTTTTAGCTTTTGTAGTGGTGTCAACTTTATGAACCTTTTATTCGTTTAATACTGAACCGATTTAAATAATATATGGCCGGGTCACTAAAACTAAAACAGTTTTTACCATTTGGTAAAAGAATGAAGAAAATCGGTTGGCAAACAAAGGAGAAAAAGGGTTCTAAAAGTTTGCCTTTTCCTATTTATTAGAGGTTAAACAAAAGTGACAGAAAATAAAAGTTGAAAAGATTAGCAAAAAACTATAAAACAAAAATAGTAGCAAAAAGATTAGTAAAATAAGGGCAGTAAAAAAATACAAGCAAAGACTAGTAAAAAGGCAGTAAAAATGAGTAACAAATTTGTATGCAGTGAAAATAGGCAATAAAAAAGATTATTAAAAATATAGTATAAAAAAATTAATAAATTATTAGCAAAAAAAATAGCAAAGAATGTGTAGTGAAAAACTGCAATAAAAATAAAAAATACTATCTTGCAAAATATTTTTTTATTTTTTTGCTACTTAAGTGAAATAATTTTATGCATTTTAAGTAATTGATCTACTACTATTTTACAAAATATTTTTTTTATTATTCAACTACTTAAATAAAAGAGTTTAATGTATTTTAAGTAATACAAATACTACTATTGTATACATTTTTTGCCTATTTTGAATATTTTGTAAGTTCAAAACTATAATTACTTAAATAAAACTTGTTTTTGAATACTTAAAAAAGTAGTGGATAAACTGCTAATTCACACTAATTTTCTTACTATTATTTTGCAGCTTGTAGCATAATAGTTTTAAGTAAACTAAGAAAAAGAGTAGTATTTTACTGTTTTTTTCACTTCGAAAGAATTGTGATGAAAATAAAAAGTAGTAGCAAAAAATAGTAGTAAAAAAGAGTATTAAAATAAGAATATCAAAAGCGGTGCAGTGAAACAGCGAAAACCAATAGCTTGAAAGCCGAAGTAAAAATAGTAGTAAAAACAGCAGTTGTAGTAAAACAGAGTAGTAAAGAAGTAATAAAAAAGTGTAGTAAGAAGCTATATTAAGAATAAAGTAGTAAAATAAAGAGTAGAAAAATAAACAAGAACCTTTTGGAAAATTACAATACTATTTAATAATATTTTCTGTTTTCCATTAAAAAAAATTAACTAAAAAAGGTAGTAAATATCTACTACTAATTTAAAAATATGCTCAAATTAAAAAAAGAGAAATCGTTGAGAGATTTTTAAGCTTTTTCCTCCTAAAAATAATCCATTTAAAATTCTTTTTGTTAATTTTTACAAAAATACACCGAAAATATTTTTGTTGAGGCAATTGTTTTTTTTATATAACTTTGTTTAATTTTTTTTTTATTTTTAAGTCTTGACATATTTCTTTACACTTTTTGCAAATTTCATTTGATATAAATTTTTTTCTCTTTCATTTTTTGAACACCCTACATTGTCACTCTACTCACTACTTGAATAAAAAAAACATTTTCATACAAATACGCGCTCATTAAATTTTAAAAACAAAATTTGGAAATAATTTGCAAAATTTCTTTTTGGGAAAAACAAAAACTTAAAGCCAAAAAAACTTGCTTGAGCATGGAATTTATGTGTGAAAGTGGCGATTGCATACCACTGGAAAGTGTATGCGATGGCATTGGCGATTGTAAACGTATGGACGATGAAAGTTATGGTCTGTGTCATTGCAGCAGTGATAAGGTAAGCTATTAAAGTCGCAATGCACTTCGAGAAAAATAAAGAAGCAAAGTTTTGTAAATATTTCACACATAAAACAAATCAATCAAATCAATCACCCACTACTACTACTCTTTAGTTCAAATGTATACGCGGCGGTGGCTGTATACCGAAAACGCAAGTTTGTGATGGCAAACCTCAGTGTCGCGATGGCAGTGATGAAATGAGTTGTCGTAAGTATTTGCAGGAATGTTTTCTTCTTAACTTTTATTATAATCAAATCAATTTGTATATGAATGCATGTTAGAATTGTTTTTCTTTCTTTGTGTAAATTTGATGCATGTAGTAGTTAAATGTTTGAAAAAAAGCAAGTTTGCGTTAAGCATGCTGGATCGAAAACAAAAATAAAATTTACATAAAATTAACCTTAAATTAATTTATTAAATAAATTTAGAAAAAGTATTTAGTGTTAATTTAATTATACTATTGTTAATGTTGCTTGTTATATTTTTGTAAATTTTTCTTAAAATATTTAAACAGACATCTATTTTATTTTTTACAAATACTTCTCTCAGTGTATTTCTGATACGTCTTACTGTTTATTAGTTTTATTTATTTATTTATTTATTTATTTATTTTTTATTTATTTATTTATTTATTTATTTATTTATTTATTTATTTATTTATTTATTTATTTATTTTTTATTTATTTAGTATTTTTAATTTAATTTATTTTGTTTGCTTTGGCGAGTTTTTTAAAGTAGTTTTTGTGAGTAGTAAGTTAGTTCAGTGTATTTTTTTTACAGTGTAAATTTTTAGTATTTTTTATTTATTATTTAGCTTAACTTAAGTTGTTTTAAAAGCCATGTTTTAAAATATTTGGTAAAATTTTACAAAATTCAAAATTATCACAAATACACAGTGAAAAATCTCTTTGAGCAATGAAGGATATAAAATCCTTTAGGACTTATTTAATGCCAGAGATTTTTTCAGGGTATTTATATTTAAATATTAAATGTTTTGAAGTTTAAATTTATATAATTTCTACCCTCAATCATCCTTTGTTATTTTATTTTCATATATTTGCTCCTACATACCTCTCACACTCACACACACACTCTCTCTCTCTCTCTCTCTCTCTTCATTTTATTTATTTCCTTTCTAAAAAAAGGTGGAAAAGTCCATTTAAACATATGTAAAAAATAGTTCTTTCAGCAAAAAATTTAATTTAATTGAAAAAAGTACGCATTCAAAAAGTACTTTATTAGCATTTAATATTTTTATTAATCGAGATATGTATGCCTCGATATCTTATTTCAAGGAATTTTAAAAAGTTTGGTTTGATGAGGGTATTTTTTTTAATAAACAAACCTTTTTTAATTATTTTTTTGTAGTTTTTTTTTTTCACAAAATATTGACAACTTAAGGTAATTAGCTTATTGGGATTAAACAGAAAAAAGGTAGAAAGATCAAAACCATATTTATTAGAGGTTGTCTTAGTTATCGAAACAAAAATGCTTTTTGTAAAAACTACCAATTTTACAAAAAGTATTAAAAAATAACGTAAAAGTACCAAAGTAATTTTTTTTTTTAATACTATCAAGAAGTACTTTTCACGAAAAGTGTTAATAAATTAAAAAAGAGGAGAAAACACTTTTTACAAAAAGTAATGTCAAATTAAGGCAAAAGTACCAAAAAGAAATTTTTAAAGAATTGCTTAAATAATGAAATTATTAAAAAACGTACTTTTAAAAAAACCAAAAGTACTATTTATATGTTTTTCTTTTTCTGTTATCCACATTAGGAAAGTGAGGTAGAAGCAACAAAATACATAATCTTTAGAAAAAAAACAACCGCAAAATAGTACTTTTATATAAAAATTATCTTTTGTAAAAAGTATTAAAAAAGTATTGTTGGCAATGTAACGACTTAGAAGAACCAAAGAAAGTACTGAAAAAATTGTAAAAATCACAACAAACTAGAGTTTTTAAAAAGTACTTAAAAAAGTACCTATTGCAATAAGTAAAATAAAATTGTTCTTACCAAAAAGTATTGTTTACAAATTAAAGCAGAAAAGCCAAAAGAAAGTACTTGAAAATTTTTAAAAATACACAACTATGATTGTCATGTTCAGGTATATGTTTAGGATAATGAGTGATTTTTAGAAGCTTTTGGGTTTGATTAAAAAAAACAACTGATCTGATAACAATTGAGCTGCCAAAACCAGTGTTGTCAAAAAGAAAGTTGCTACAAAATTACCCTTTACTAATCGATTCAAAATGCACATCCTTCTTATTTAGTATACTGAATATCATTATACTGTTATATTTTATTAAAAAAAATTGTGTGAACAAGTAATTATTGTAATTCTGCGTTGTAAAATTTCCGTATTTTTTCGCACATATTCTATAAAAAAAATACAAAAAAAATACTTTTTGCAATAAGAACCAAATTTTTTTGTTTACAAAAAAATACCAAAATTACCAAAGTTAAATAAAAACCAGAAGTGTTTTTTTTTAAAAGTACAATCAAAAAGTACTTTTCAAAAATGTAGCTATCAAAAAGTACTTTTTAAAAAAGTACTATCAAAAATTACTTTTTAAAAAAGAATCACAAAAAGTGCTTGTTACAAAAAGAAACTAAATGCACCAAAAAAAATAGCAAAACTAAAAAATAAAATTTTAATACAAAAACCAGAAAAAAAACTTTATAAACAGTACCGAAAAGTACTTTTTGATTATAATATGAATTTTTTCATAACATTGTCCTCAGCACTGCTCCCCTATGATCCTTTGGCGTTAATTTGAGCCAAACACATCTTCATTGATTGAATGAGGGTTAAGTCAATTTCAGCTTGATATCAGTAACAGGGAAAAAATTAAGTTCAAAAATAATATGAGGCGAAATTGCCCCAAAAAAAATAGGGAAGGTTTAAAATAATATTAGTCTCAAAATTTAAGGAATTTTTCGTTTCTATTTGAAATAATTCCCGCATGTTTTTTTAGTTTCATAATTATGCCTGTTTTTATGTCTTAGTTATTTTAGTGTTTCATGTTATTTTTCATTTTCTTTTTTAAACTATTTTATTTAATCATTCGTTTACTTATAACTTGTCTTCTTCTTTTTTTTCTTTGCCTAAAAAAACTTTATTTCCATGTTTCAATATTTAAAATTCTGCTTTTCGCAAACAAATATCATCATTATTTCAACTACATACATCTTGTCATTTAACTGCAAATATCTCTCTGAATGAAATCTCGAAAATTTTCGTGTTAAAATACCAAAAAAAAAAAAAAATAATAATAATAAATACAGATTTCAATGCAAATTTTAATAAAACGCGTAATTTGGCTGAATGTTTAAGTTTTCAATTTCAATGCGCCGATGGCATCTGCATAGCGGGCTATAAATTATGCAATGGCATTACCGATTGTCTCGATGGTTCTGATGAAATCAATTGTCCGCTCAATTATGATGAAGCTAATTATGGTAAAAAAAATCAAATCAAAAACAAAATAAATACTTTTAAAAAGGCTCCCCCTCCCAAGAATCTAACGAACTCTAGCAAATGTTTTAGTTTAGTTTAAGCACTTGATATTTAACCCAAGGTGTTCTTTTTCAAAAAATTCATTTAAATAACTTTTAATTTATTTTCATTTATTTTTTTTTCATAAAAACCTTATTTGTATTACACACACAAACACACACAACCATGCTATGAATTCATAACATCTTGTACATCAACATTTCATCACAACTCGAAAGAAGATTTCGTACCCGAAGATCCTTTAAGTGAATGTGATATTTATGAATTTGAATGTGATTATTCGCGTTGTATACCGATTGAGAAAAAATGTGATGGTTATCCCGATTGCGATGATGAAACCGATGAAATCGATTGTCCACCGTTTACAGGTAAAAGATAACCCAACGTCTCTAACAGTGCCTCCTAAAATTCAACTTACATACACCCCACCTGGTCTTATCAAAAACAAATCACAAATCAATTATCGATTATCTACGGCTTAAGACTTCCTCTCCGTTTTCGGAATTCCGTACCCTTTTTAGTATAAGTGTTTTGTTTTATGTTCTTTTTTTATGTACTCTTTTAAATTTGTTCACAGATAATTGTAGTGATAATGAATTTGAATGTGATGAAAGTTTTTGTATTTTACGTGATCAACAATGTGATGGCGTACTAAATTGTAATGATGGCACCGATGAGCAAAATTGCACTGTATGTCGCGAAGGATCATATCTGTAAGAAACGACCAGCAGCAGATGTAAAAAAATATTATAAAGTTTGCTGGAAAGTTAAGCAGAAAAATAAAAAAAGTGCCCAAAGAGTACTAGAAAAGCAAAAACTTGTGGCAAAATTAGCAAGATTGCAAAATCTCCAATAAAAAAAAATATTTCTGTTTAAGATACTAAATTGGGGAGAATTAGTGTACATTATATCAATCAGTTAGTTAAAAAAAACCTAATGAGTTTTCAAAAAAGTACCAAAATATCCAAAAAAAAAGTACTTTTTCTAATTAAGCAAAAAATACATATTTAATAAATTTGGTTTTTCAAATTGAAAAAAGTACCAATCGAATCAAGGAACATTCTCTTTTAATAATGTTCATTGATTTTAAAAATTAAACTATTAAAAAAACATGTTTCAAAATATTTATCAAAAAATTTTCGAATTATTATTTTAATTTTACATAATATCATAAAATAAAAATAAAGTATTTTTAAGTTCGAAAAAGTTAGTGGTTTGGCGCGAATTAAAATCGAGAACTTACAACATTTATTTTGTTTTATTCAAAATTATTTATAAATGCAAACTATTTGTGTGAAGAAGGCGATATTGGAACATTTGAACTCAATTCAAATCAATTACTTTTCAACTTGAACTTAAACTGTCCGAGCAAAAATATTACAAGTACTTTTTCTTTTAATGTACTCAAAAATTATTATTTTTATTTAATTCTGCAAGAAAGTTTTCATGTATTCAAAAAAAGCATCAATCTCAGAGTAGTTTTTTTGAAAAAGTACCCAAGAAATCAAAGAAAGTACTCTACAAAAAATGCGACAAAAAGTTTGTTTTTATTTGAAAAATGAAAGTATTGAAACTGGGGATGTAACAGATACCGATACCGATATATCGGAGATACTTCAGGTTTGCCGAGTATCGGTATCGCATCGGCAAAAAGACGTATCGTTACATCGCTAATTGAAACAATCACCAAGAACTTTTCTTTAGAGTAAAAGCACCAAAAAATCAATAAATACTTTTATTTATTTTAAAACTTCCAGCATTGAAAATGTTACAAAAAATTTTGCTTTAAATAAAGTACCATAAAATCAAGAGTTCTGTTTTTTTAATTTTGGCGAAAAATACTTTTTTTCAAAAATTATTTTTTTGGACATAATAAATTTTATGTCAATCAAAAATTATTTTTTTAAAAAGCACCATAAAATAAAGCATGTAAATTTTTGAAAAAAAAAAATTGTGTCAAAAGTCTTTTTGTATTATTTTAAACAAGAAAGCAAACAAGCACTCCTTGAAAAATATGTGGCAAAAATATAGCATTTTCTAAAATTATCGCATTCAAAATGAAATTCTAAAAGATAACCAAAAACATGGATAAGTGATTTTTTCCAAAATGTTCCAAAAATATACCTTTAATTTTTAAATTTCTTAAATAGAGAAATAAGCTGCTTATACAATCTCAAAGATATATAAAAATCAAAAACCACCTTTTTAAAAATGTTGTCAAAACAAATTATCTGAATTTCAATAAATGTTATGCCTTTTTATTGAAATTGAAATTAATAAACGTAAAAAGCTTTATAAATTTCTGAGTTAGAATATTGGGCTGCTTAGGCGTATTGAAAAACTACTCTTTAAAAAAATATCTGAAAAATCTAAAAAAAGGACTTTCTTTAAAGAATATTGTAAAAACCATTTTTTTTTTAAAATTTTAATTTTTCCCAAATTAAAAAAAAATTTATTAAATAGAATAAAAGTACTAAGAAAAGCCTTTTGAAACCCGGTTAAAAATATAGCAAATTACTATTTTAAAATGTAAACAACTTCTCGATTTATAAAAAAACATTCAAAAAAAGTTTCCCAGAAAGCAAACTTTATAATATTTTTTCCATTAAATTCAAAGACCTCATTTATGAAAAAACAGAAAGTTCTTAACTTGATCCCTTTTTTATGTTTTCTAAAACAATATCAAAATCTTCTTGCATCAATTATCAACATGTTTCATCTCAACTACAACAACAACATTATGAATATCAAAAAAAACCATCAATTCATCCACCTCAAAAACACTTAAATTTTCAATTAAATACCCTGCACAATAAAATTATTCATACACTGGGGAATCTCATTAAACAAAATATTATGTTTGTAGTTGCAATACGGGTCAATGTATTTTAGGCAATTTACATTGTAATGGTCACACCGATTGTGCTGATGGTAGCGATGAGCACAATTGTGGTAAGTTTATTTTATATCTAATAAATTTAGTGTCAAGTGTAAAAATGGTTTGAATCTTTACTAATTTCAGTAGCTAAATATTTAAGATTTTTTTAAAGTAGATTTTGTTTTTTCTTCTTTTGAACTTAAAGTTTAGTTTTACTAATTAAAATTTAAGAAAAAAAAGTTTCCAACAATTTTCCTTAATTTGTTTGTGTTTTTTTTAATGTTTTTTATTTAACTATTCTACATATTTGTTTTTCCTTGTTTAAAAAAACACATGTTAAGATGATTGTCCTGTTCTTCAAATGAAATGCAACAACACTTGTGTTAGTTGGATTTTAAATTGCGATGGCAAAGTTGATTGCTACGATGGCTCCGATGAACAGAATTGTGATGGTAAACTATTTATTTCACACAAATGTGATTAATTTATTAACAATCCTTTAAAATACCTTTATTTAACTTTGGCTTTGGCAATAGAAACTGGTGTATATATCTAATATATAAAACAAAAACTCAAATTCAAAATTGATTTCCAGAATTTTTTTCCTTCAACAAAAATCCTTTCCAATGCTCCCTAAGAATTCACAGGAAACAGTTGTTTCAAAAGCTTTCAGGAAATACGAAATTGGAAAAATCTCTAATTACAAAAGTATTTATTTAAGAAATATGTTCAATTTCGCAAATCTTTTTCAAAAAAGCTTTCAAAAACTTTTCCAAAAGCTTTATCAAAAGTTTTTTTTTTAAATCCATAAATATTTTTCTTTTGTACCATGTTGTCGTTCCTAATTGGGTTTCTTTAAAGCTAGTAAACTACCATATTTAGTAACTAATCATTTATTTGAAAGCTTAAAAAGCTTTGAGATTATGATAAATGTGTACGCAAAGAAGCTTTATAGTATATGAAACTTATGTTATTTCAAAAATAAAATCAGCATTCGTGTTCGATTTATACAAATATTACAAGAGCTTTCAAAGTTCATTATACAGCCTGTCTGATTCTTAAGAATTTAAACATAGTAATGCTCTGTTTAGTTTACTAAAGCTTTTATACTTCCTAAGCTTTAATTCGTTTAAATCAAGCTAAAAAATTAAAAAAAATATGCAATGACATTCCCATCTTTGCTCCTTTCAAACTTCCATATACATCTCAATACCATTCCATTTTACTAAACCATTTTGATTTTTATAAATTTTTTCTTTTGTTTATGTTTTTTTCAACAATATCATGCAAATTTCTGTTTCATTATTACACACACAATATAAAAACCACAAAACATTCTGTGTTTCGAAATATCAAAAACAATAAAAAGGGCGAAACAAAGATCATGTTAAAATAAAATTTGAAAATGACACCTGTCTAACGGATCAATGGAAATGTGATAATTTTGAATGTATTGATAAGAAATTATTGTGTGACAGTCACAATGATTGTAAGGATCGTTCCGATGAATCACCCAAACATTGTGCACCCACGGGTAATAATAAACATTATTCTAATAAGCTACTTTTAGGCAAAATAATAAGTATTTTTTTTCGAAAACAAAAGAAATAAGTATTTTTGTTTTTAGCACTAAGTCTTATATTTTTTGTACAGAAACCATAAAACCCTTTTAAGAAAACCATTTGAAATATCGTCATATGACATTAATTAAAAACAAAAACTTCATTGCCAACATGTTTCTAACCAAATGTTTTTCTTTCTCTCTCTCTATTTCTGTCTCCCTGCTTTTTCTTTTTTTTTATTATTGTTTTTATTTCATTTTTGTAACACCCGACAAAAAAATCATGCTTGCCACATACGCTTGCTTGTCAACCAAAAAAATCATTATGCTTTACATCCAACACATGCACACACCCGCCTGACCGATCACTCGAATGGAAATGGCCACAACAAAATTAATAAAAATCAGTCACGACTGTTTTAACACCTGATGATTGCAATGACAGTCAGTTCTTCTGTGATGATGATTGCCATCCTATATCGATACGTTGCAATGGCCAAAATGACTGTGCTGATCGTAGAGATGAAGAGGGTTGTGCCCGCCCTACACGTCGTCCTCCTACCTACCCCTGTCCCCAACATACCTGCTCCAATGGTAAATGTTATAGCGAGAGTGAACGTTGTGATGGTATTTCCCAGTGTGATGATGATTCAGATGAAGCTGAATGTAAGTTTTAACAAAATGAAATCTCCAAAAGCTCTACTAACCACACATTTTCATGTATTATACGATATTTCCACAAAAAGCACTTATAATTATAACTGAAAGCACAATTTATTTTAAAATATCTAAGCTTTGAAATGGCGTAAATATTTTTTTATCTAGAAAAGTGAAAGCTTTAAGTGTTGAGGAAATTTAAGAAGGACAATTATAATGCCAATAAAGTTAAATTAAAAATTTATCTTGAACAGCTACACAACTTTTTGAGAACCGAAAATCACATCTTAAAGAAGACTTAATTTTTTTTTTCTTGTAAAGCTGGCGAAGTTTTTGGGGCTTTTTTACGAATTTAGAAGACATCTAACTTCAAAGTTGCAATAAATCAAATATTCATTCATGATTTCTTTCATGCTTTAAAACATGCTTCCATAAGCTTTTAAAACGCTATCGAACTTTGCAAAAACTAAATAACATACGTATGTTTGTACACAAGTTTTAAACTATATTCACATTAGGTTTTTGCCACAAAAAGCTCTAAGTAAACTTTTTGTCTTGCTAGTAAAAATAAACGTGGAAATGCTTTCATGGTAAGGTATACAGATTTGAGTTTATTACAAAAGCCTTTCAAAAGCATTAAAACACAAAATCTTCAATAAAACTTAATTTTCGATCATTTAAACATTAAAACGGCTTCTAGAGCTTAATACAGACGGTGAAAGAAATAAGCTTAATCACTATTTTTGGAAAATGTTTATGTAATCGTACATGAAACATATAAGACGAAATGAAATTAAACAATAGTGGTGGAATATTGTCTATTTGTACAGTTTCGCATAAACTCAAAAGAGCTTTTATTGAAAATTGTGAGTGTCAAGTATTTAATTTAAAATATCAAAAACTATGTAACACATACAATAAAATTTTAGCATTCTTTCAATGCTTAAATTTTTTTTATTCTTTTCGAAAGCTCAAAGGAAAATATTAAGAAAGCTTTAAAAAAGCTCTTGGTAAATTTTTATAAAATGTTGCGAAAAATATAAAAACTATATATATGCTTTCACTTCCAATCATTCTTTTCAAATCATTTTAAATAGAAAAAATTTATTTAAAGCTTTTATAAGAAAATAACATAATAGATTTTTTTAATTTTATTGAACTATAAAAATTTTTACAAATGCTTTAATTTTTAGTTAAATGTTAGAAGAGCTTTCACTTTTCCAGCTAAACATATTTTAAGCACATGGTTCAATCAAAATTTGTAATTTCTAAGCACTTAAGCACACACAACCGACACCACAAAAAACCCTTTTTTGTGAAAATCTTTTAATTTTAACTCTTACTGTTTACATTTTCATTCTAACCACTAAAAAACGCTTAAAAACACCTTAAATTTTTGCAAATTTTCACCAATAAACCAAAACCTTTCCAAGGCTTGACCTGTAAAGATGATGAATTTTTCTGTTTTGATCGTAAATTCTGCATCAATGATACACAGCACTGTGATGGATTCTATGACTGTAAAGATTTTTCCGACGAACAAAATTGCATTGGTTAATATTCCAACTAAAATTGATTAATTTTTTTATTAGCTATTGAAAAGTTTTTAGTAGATTTTAAAAAATTACGAATAAGTTTTAAGATTTTTCTTAAGTTTTTTATTAAAATATAAAAAATTATGTGATTTTCTTTTAGTTTCTAGATAAGGCATGTTTATGTGTAGAATTTAATTTTGTCATAGCACTTTCTCTTTAAAACGTTCAAGCATTCTTAGAAAGCTTGCCAATAAAGCTTTTTGCAGCACAGTTTTATTAATAATGTGCTTATGTATTATATTAAAAAAAGGTTGCGCTTCTGATCAATTCCGTTGCCGTAATGGTGATTGTGTGCCCGGTTATGCCCATTGTAATGGTCGTCATGAATGTCTTGACTACTCTGATGAAGATGACTGTTCTGATCCTGTGCCAGCTTATCCCAGCCGTTGCTCATCTAGCCAGTTCCGTTGCGACAGTGGCCAGTGTGTTAGTGCTATGGTCAGATGTAATGGCTACACCGATTGCTTGGACTCTTCTGATGAAAAACATTGCAGTAAGTACTTAAAATGAAATGTTCGATTTTATTTATAGATTTTGTTTAGAATTTTTTAGTATTATTTTTAAGTCAATAGGACTAAATTAATTGCAATATTTTTTATAATACAAATAAAACATCAATATCATCACCATCATTCATGTTTTTTTCCATGATCATCTATGTCACCATAAACAAAAAAAAATACAAAAAAAATTGTGGTAAAAACCAAAATAAAAAAACTAAAAAGGATTTAATTTAAAACAATCCTATTATAAATTTGAAGGACCTCAAGCCACTACCACCACCAGCACAACACCTGCTGCTCCTTTATTAACAGGCAATTCAAAAGCCTGTGGCCCGAATATGTATCGTTGTGAAAACGGTCCTTGCATACAGTTGTCGTTGCGTTGTAATGGAAATTTCGATTGTCCTTTCGACATGAGTGATGAATTAGATTGTCCAGAAATGGATAACGGAATCGATAGTAAGTTGAAAACAAGAGTGTTCTTAAAAGGAGAAAGGTGGTAACAGCACTTTTGAATGGAGTAACAAGCAAGCACAAGTTTTGAAACTAACGGAAAAATTATGCACGCAAACCCGTAATATAACAAAGGATTTGTGCAATAATTTTAAATTACTAAAAAGGATTAAAGATTAAAATATTTTCAATTATTATTTTTATTTAAAAATCAAAGTATCGCACAAGCAAGCACTGGAAATGGTCAAGGAAGCACTTCCTTTAAAAACTTAAAAAAAACTCTAGGCAGATAGAATCCGCCGTACGTTATACGTTGCTTCTTTCAACTGACATTAAAGTATCGGCGGAGGAGGTTGACACAATGAGTACTGTGTTGACGGCTATTAAATCAGCTTCATTTGATTAAAGTAAACATTTTCAATGGAATTCGAGGACATTCTGTTTTATTTTTTTAATTTTTATTTTTATTTCATTTAATTTTGTCACCACACAACAGAAAAAGCTCAACAAAAGAAACTGATAGGTATTTGTCAAAGTACTAAGCGTACGTTAAAAGTTGAAAGTAGCCCAACTTTAGTACTTTGCGTTGACGGAGACGTATGGAATGTGACAAAGCTCATAAGAAAATCTGTATTTCAACTTTGTTGTCAGTTGAAAAAAGCAACGTATAACGTACGATGGATTCTATGTTCCTCGGCCTTCTCTATCTTATATTTAAAAAAAATAACCGTTTAATACCGTTAAAGGATACGCCTCCTTAATACCCAGAAATTCCTTAAGTACTAAAAATTGTGAAATTTCTAAATAAATCATAATTTCGCACTGTTTTTTAAGAAACCCATTTACATATTCCCTTAAGATTTTAGTACTCAATACATCTTTGGTAATTCAAAAACGTTTCTTAAAAAAAAATTACTAAGTACTATTTAAATATTAAATGCGGTTTGATAACGCAGAATTTCCATTTTAGTAATACTAATTTACTATATATAAATTAAACTTAACTTAAAGGATTTTATGTATTTAGTACTTTTAAAAAGTGTTTCAGTAGTAAATACTTTGTGGTTTAAAATTTTTTACTGCAAAATCTTTTGTAGTACAAAATCTTTTAATTCTCTAATTAATTTTTTTTAAATTCATGTTTTATAGTTGTAAACATTTTAGTTACAAATATTTTTTAAACACATAATATTTTTGTACCAAATACTTCTTCCGTAACAAGTAATTTTTAGTACCAAGTACTACTTTAATACTAAGTGTTTTTAGATGTAAGTTCGTTTTAGTTAAAGGTACTATTTAATACAAAACTCTTTTTGGTATTTAGTAATTTTTTAATGCTTTTTAGCACTAATTTTTTTATAATACCACATATTTTTGTAGTAGTGTTAAAGACATACATGTGCAAGTCCTTTAATATTTTCTTTATTTAAGATCAATTCTAGCTCAAAGTTTTTATTTTAATTTAAGTAACTAAAAACACCCTAATTTTTAAAAAGCACTGGGTAGTTTTTATTACTCGGTGCTTTGGATTCAGCGAAAGGATAAAAACTTTATATCCACCCACCCAAAATGACTAAACTAAAATTTTTTTATCAACGTCCCTTAAAAATGTTGGGTCTTATATGGAATTCATAACGCCAAAAGCAACCAAAAAGTATTCGCAACTGACTACAAATTTTAGTTACAGATATACATAGTTTTTAGTACATAAATACTTTATTTTTTAACTCCTGTTTTTTCTTGTTAGAAGCACTTCAGGTTTTTTAATGATTATTACTTTTTGTACTACTAATTAATTTTTTAGTACTGAGGACATGTTTAAAAACTAAATATGTATGTACGAAGTATTCTTCCAATAACTTTAATCCTTTCTACGGTATTTTTTTAGTAATAAATGCTTTGTTATTAATATGCACTTTTTAGTACTCTGAGCTGTTTTAACACTTTCAGTAAATAAAAATTTTTTGAACTAAATATTTTTAGTACTAAGCCAAGTATTTTTTGGCATAAGTCCCTTTTTATTACTAACTTTTAATAATAAGTACTACTTTAGAAGATAGTACGTTTTAAGTACAGTACCTTTGTAGTACCAAGTACTTCTTTGGTAGTGGTACTTTTTAGCAGTAAGTGATTATTTGATACTAAGAACTTACTTAGTATTAAGTACTTTATTAGTACTAAATAGTTCTTTAGTATCGAGTAGTTTTCTATTACGCTATTTCTTTGATACTAAGTATGTACCTCTTCAAAACTAAAAATGTTAAATGCCGAGTGCTTTCTTAGTACTACATACTTTTTAGTACTAAGTCATTTTTTGCAACTACGTACTTTTTTATTAGTAAGTACCTTTTAGTACTCAGTACTACTTACTCTTGGGGAGATTGATTCTCTTTTAGTACTAATCACTTTAGTGCTAGTTAAATTTTTTAGAACAATTTTTCCCCATTAAATCCCTTCGAGTTTTATGCTTCTTTAAGGACTGCAATAAGTAAATACTATTTTAATAATTGAAAAATACTTCTTAACATAATAAATTACTGACGTATAAATTCTTTTAAAACTTAATTTTGTTTACAACTAAAAAAAATTAAACCAGAACGCACTGCAGAAATTAATGCCGACTTTTTCTAACAAAATTGTTTTAATTAATTACATAAAATAGCCAACAATAAACCTAGAAACGTCCTAAAATGTTTTATTAATACCAGCTTTATTTTATTTTTTCCTTTTCATTTTCTAGGTTCAGTACCAACTACTGCGTCACCCCAATTGAACTTGAAGACTTATCCTGACAATCAAATCATTAAAGAGAGTAAGTAAAAGCATAAATAAAAAGTCAAATAACCATATATTTTTATTTTATGTAATAATTTGTTCAAATAAATATAAATGAATTATTTTATCCGATATTTCGCTTTCTCAATGGAAAGCTTCTTCAGGGATATTTTTAATTAAAAATTAATAATAACAGTTATTGTTTTCACAAACCAACAAAAACTTATTCTATTGGTTTTTGAAAATAAATGTTATTATTAATTTTTAATTAAATATATCCCTGAAGAAGCTTTCCATTGAGAAAAAGATATATCGGATAAAATAAATAATTTATATTTATTTTGCGGACCTAAAGCTTGAATAAATTATTTAGTAAAATTTAATAAGAAGGTCGAATAAATCAGAATAATTTTATCATATATTTCTATTTGAAAAGTATGATGAAATTCAGTCATGAATTAGGAAATCGTCCAAGACGGTTTGAAAAAAGTTTTCACCAAAAAAGAAATTTTGAAAATGAAGGTCCAAGAATTTTCTTTAAAAAGAATTATTAATAAAAGTATGTTGGTTTTTAATTTAAAAAACAATTTCAAAAATGTCTAAGAATTTTTTTTTTGAAAAAATGCGCGAAACTCGCGGCCTTCCATATCGATCGAAATTTTAATTTGAATTGTATTCCGATTTCACCTGGATTTTCCTCTTTTAAGAAGGATTGCCTTTGAATATAAGAATAAAATTTAACCCTTTAGGGGATACACAAACGCATCTCTTATAATACTGTGTGTATGTATGAGTGAAGTATTTTTCGTGTTGAATGCATGTAGATAGTTCCAGATTGGCCCAGTTGCAAATTGGCTACGACACGCCCATACATACAAAGTAAATACTTATGGCCTCATTCACAAACGCTTAATAAGGTTAATGTGTGCATTAAAACCGGTTTTCCCATATAAAAATCCAACATTAAACCTACTATGTATAACTTTATTAATCGTTTGTGAATAAGGCCATTATTCTTTTTCGACTACTTCTCCCGCATCGATTCTTTTGGCACTGTGCAATCAAATTAAGTTCCCGTTAATATACTACATTATAATTAAAAAAATGGGCAATGCCACGCCCATTAAAAGAAAATATTACTTTTAAACAACCTTCTACTAAACCAATTCTTTAGAAACTGTGAACACTCATTTAGTTGTGACAATACAACATGATGGTGGAAAAATCGGGCATTGCCACACCCATTCACACAAAGGTATCATAATTACTTTAGACCCAAGTGGGCTGGTACTCTTTCTCTTACTTTCTCACTGTCAACCTGTTAACCTAACACCCATTCAAAGTAAATATTCATTTTTAAAATTAACCTATTCCCATGAAGCATTGCGCACACATTTAGTTCTCGAGACAATGGAACATTATGACTAGAAAAGTAGGCAGCGCCACGCCCAAGCTAAATAAATATTATTTTTCAACTACTTCTACTACTACACCGATTTTATAAAATTATTATTACATAAAGTGGGCAGTGCCATGCCCATGCCGTGTTTTTGGTTGCAACAATTATTAATTGCAATTCAGCTAAAAATATCAAAGGCGTATTTATTACTAGCGAAAGTACAGTATTTTAAGAGAGTACAAGAAAGAGAACGCCAAATTAGTTAGTTTCTTCTTAATAAAAAGGAAGAAGGCTAAATTTGTTTTAGAAGAGAAAACTCTGCAAGGCAATTGATTAAACAGAACGCACTCTCTCATAAGTAGTTCTGCGAATTTATCACAAGGTGGACACAGTTTGTTAAAAATTCCCACTTAACAATTCGACCACTGCCTTCAATTTCTTATTTAGTGAAAGCTTTTTGGTTATTCTTATTTTCTTTTTGTTTAATTTTATCTTAAAAGCAAATTTTAAACGAAAATAAAAAACATAACAAACTTAAAATTTCCTTATTAAAAAAACGTAAAATTTGCTTCCCCACATTTTTCTAAACTCAAAACAAAACTAATGCTTAACCCATTAAAATCCATGCGTTAAAAAACCCCAACAAACTATATAACGAAACAGGATATATCAGGGAGGGTAAGTGCTCAAAAATACAGCCTTGATATGAATATATACATATATATAGATACACACAAATGAAACAAAATTAGAGTTGTAAAATATATATGGAAAATAGTCCTTCCGAATTGCAATATTTTTACAATTTTAATTTTACCACTGACAGCACCACGAATGCTCAACAATGTTTATAGTAAAATTTAGAAAATCAAAACACTTTACAAAATCGGCTGCAAGTTTTTTTTTTAAATAATAATAAAAATGTAAAATATATATTTTCTAAATTAAGAATTTAAGTTTTCTTATAATTATGTACATATATGTATGAAACTACTTTTTAATAAGCTACTCAAACCCAAGAAGATATTTTTTAAGATAAAAGCTATTTAATTCCTTTTAAGAGTTTTTTATTAAAATAGTGTAGAGTTCTCTTTAAATACAGTGGGCCCTCGATTATCCGTGAATCGATTAACCGGAAACGTCGATTATTCGGCAAAGAAGATTTTTAATAATTACTACAAATTTATTTTTTTTTGCATCGATTTTTTGCATGTGATTGCCTCTATTATCCAGGAGTCTAAACATTTTTTTATTGCTTTTGAATAACCAGACTCAATGTAAATACATAAAATAAAAAAGGCGAATTCCTACGTTTAAATAAGATGAGCCAAAAGCATGTGTACACGCATCGTTAGTTTAATTTAGACGTTTGACAAGTACGAATCGTACTTATGATGAACCTGAGGGCAAAAATGATTGGCAAAAATCTGATGAGGATGATTTAATTGTTCTTAGAATAACTTTAAACGAAGCAATACATGCAGCATGTATTACACTCCTGAAGAGCCATGGCGGCTCTGATACTACAGAGCGAGATAAACTCCAAGTTTTCCGTGCTCACGAAAAGTTAAATAACGCAAATATGACATTGAAGAAGAAGAAAAAAACAAAATTACATATTTTTTTAATGAAACTACGTAAAATTAAATCTTTATGTATCGTTTAATCTGTTTTTTCCAAAATTTTAATTTTATTCTTACATTATTTAAACATTATCATAAAAATTCTGAATAAATATATTTCATATAAATAAAAAAAAATTTTTTAAGTACAACTAGAATATCCAGAATGCTTCCAATACGGATAATCGAGGTCTCACCGTATCTTGCGAAACCTTTTGCATTGCTGAGCAGTTTGCCTTTCGTAGGAACTTCTTGCTCTGTGTATTCAATACATAACTTGAGGCGGAATTTACCACATTTTCCTAGTTTTTCCATAATTTAAAATTTCTACTTTTATTTTGTACTGCCGAGTTCGATTCACAAAATAGTTTTAAAAAATTTAAAAACTGAATGATATAATATAAAGCTTCTGTTTGTCTCAGTGAATCAGGAGCTTAGTATCGCCCTTCTTTAGTGCTATTCTTTTCACTTAGTGGAACCTTTCAAGCTTAAGAAACGCTTAAGGCACGTTCACATTGGGGAAACATTTGACGAAAAACGAGAAATATATTTTTGCTGTAATGTGACCATAAAATATTTTTGAGGAGCAAACAGAAAAATAGCTGATTTAATATATCGTTGAAATTTTTTAAACATAAAAGGATTACTATGTTTTTCAATAAAAAATTATAAAAAAGATTAAAGCTTCTGAAAATTTAACTATTTTTAGTAAATCCACTTCCTGGCCCAGTGATGCCAGCAAAAATTTAACAAAATCACTACATGTCTCGAAAAAGTTCCCCTTTTTTCCCTACACACAAAAAAATAGGGAGCTTTTTTCTCTAATCTAAAAATTCATTGATTTTAGGAGAAAAGAACATTTTATTTAGGGTTTTAAAATTTTGTATATTTATATCGTCTGACAAAAAAAAAATTAAATAAAAATAAAAAATAACATAAATTTGTAATTTCAACAACTTCCAATATCTCTGGCTTTGTGCCATCAAAGTCCTTAAAAATTATTTAATTTTCAAGGGAAGTCTTTGGATTAACTTAAGAGCTGTTGCACCCTTTTTTGTAATTCTTCGCATTAATTGCTAATAAAGATTTCTTAAATTTTTAAAATAAGATCTTAGAAGGTAATCAATATCTTAATTCTGAATTCTTAGTAAAATTTTGTCCCAGTTAAAAAAATATGAGTAAGAATGTAAATAATGAAAGTTTTTTTTTCTAAGAGCTCATTTGAATATTTAAAATAGCTTAATATATTTTTTTTAATATAATAATTAAATTAATTCATATATTAAACCAAAACAAAAATTCAAAAATTTTAAAATTTTTTATTTTTCATAAAAATTCTATTCCCAAGAAAATCATACATTTCTTTGCCTTTCGCTGTCTCTCTATTTATTTTTATCAAAAGATGTTTTATGTCTGTGTGAAATATCTCGCGTAATACTGTAACAAAATTTGAAGTTTAGATTTTTATATGTATCATCACTTTTGTGTGATATTTTGCGCAATTACACCGCAATATAAAAGAAAGAAAAACATTTTCCTTAAAACGGGAAATCTGTCCTTTTTTCCCTTCCCTTAAAATTTTAAAGCGAATTCCCTACAAAAAGGGAAAATTCGCTAATTTTGGCATCACTGTCCTGACCACATTTTTTAGCAGGCGGGTAACAATAAAAAGGCAGATTAATTGTATTAAATATATCAAATATAAATTTAAAAAAAATAAAAACTCGATGGACGTTATTTTTTCTCAAACGAATAACTTTGAATTTCGTTTAAAAATTCTCCTTATTCGTTCAATGCTGGATATAATGTGCATGCTTTAATCGACTTAAAATTCCTATTGCAGTCTTTTTTAAAGTCTAATCTTTTGAAATAATGAAAAAGAAAAATTTTGGTTTTGAAAAAATTTTGAGAAAAACGTGGAGCAATAAAATTCTATTTCTGTAAAAATTTTGCCATTTTTCACTCTCATTTCAAAAACTTGACTTTGATTTTTTCACGACTACATGAATTAAGATCAATTAATGAATTTTTTTTCAATGGGAACCACTGTGCGGTGGTATAAATAATAAAATTTTTTTAAATATTTTTCTTGTTTTGTCATATCCAAAGAGTATAAATTTGAGAGAAGTGTGAGAGAATTTACATAGTGCTTTTTCTTCCTCGTCAAATGTTTTGTAACCGGAAAAATTAGTTTGAGTGTTTGAGTGTGACCGCACGGAAAAAATATTTTCTCATGTTTGCACTTAACGTTATTTGAAAGCTGTTTGACAAATAAACAGTGACAAAAAAATGTTCGCAGTGTGACCAGAAAACAAATTGCGTACTGAGTTAGAAACATTTTGGTTAAACATAATCAAACATATTTGAATGAAATGTTTCCCAAATGTGTCCGTACTACCTTTACTAAAAAAGCTTTTATTAGCAGGTTGAAAGTTTTCTCCCTAAAATCCTTTGCAAATTAATAATAGTTACAAGAGATTTGTAACAGAGAGAAATCAATAGGCAGTTCTGCGTAAGCAGACTCCCAATTAGGGAAGTGAATCCGACAATAGTCTTTGGGATATGAAAAGATTAACTCACTGCCAGTCCCAGGATGTCATACATATTCGTTCTTTCGTACAATTACATTTAAAGCAAAAACAGAATTTAAGAATTTGATTTTGTTTTAAATGTAGTTGTACGAAAGAAAGAATACTTGTGACATCCTGGGACTGGCAGTAAATAAAACCAGCATGTTTAGCATTGTGATAAGGCCGGACAATAATGTTAGCTAGCTGGTCTCCAATCATTTTTGTTTTAGATTTCTCCTTAGTCTGCGACTGTTGAGAACCAGGGCGATCACTCTGCAATTCAATTCGAAAATAATTCACTTTTTGAATTTCAATAAAATAAATAAAATGCAAATTTCAACAGTTTTATTTTCACCTCGATGTATAAAGGAACCATATTACTCCGTATGGCATGGCCCTTGTGCTACCTTAAACTAAACAACACCATAATATAAACCTATAAAGCACCAACAACAAAGAAAAATAAAAAATTTTGTAAATATAAATTTCCCTTTACTCAAGTTACAAATAACACCCACCACCCAGGAATGCTTACAATCTAAGAAAAGCTTAAAATTTTGTTTTATTATTTATAATTTAATTAAAATTCCTCCTTCAACTAGGCCGTGAAGTCATATTCCGTTGTCGTGACGAAGGCATGTTGCGTGCCAAGGTTAGATGGACTAGACCCGGTGGACGAGCTTTGCCAGTGGGTGCTCGTGATAAAGATGGTCGTTTGGAAATACCCAATATTCGTGTTGAAGATTCTGGCACTTATATTTGCGAAGCAGTGGGTTATCCACGTCACGTGGCTGGGCAACAAGTTGCCGTACAATTGACGGTCGAGAAATGTAAGTATAAGACAAAAGAACCTTAAGCTTTCCAGAAAGTTTTACAATTCTATTATAAAATAATGATTATTTAAATTTTGCATGCCCCCAGCTTGGGGATCAAATAGATATATTATACCTTCGAATAGAATCAAATATGGCACTGTGCCTCATATAGATTTGGAGTTTTTTGGCTTAGGTAATTTTTTTTTCAATTCCAAACATTTTTAAGTTTGATAAAAAGAAAAACAAAAACAAAAACAACAACAACAACCTTTTGAAAATAAAAGTAATAATTTTAATATTTTTGCTAAACTCCTTTTAAATGCTTCCACTTGAATATTTATGGATAACTGAAAATATAAAATGGTAAATAGTGTAGAATATCCTTTAGATTTTTAGCTTGAGTACTTTATTTACTCCACAAAATAAAATATGAAAAGAAATCCAAAATAATAACTCTATTTCTAATTCATTTAGTCAATCCCCGTGATGAACGTTTGCCGTCAGCCTGCTCCAATACCCAGGCTACCTGCTTGAATGGTGAATGTATTGATAAGTCTCAAATTTGTGATGGTATTCCGCACTGTTCCGATGGTTCGGATGAGCACAGTTGCTCGCATGGCCGTAAGTGTCATCCCAATCAGTTCATGTGCCGTAATTCCAAGTGTGTGGATCGTGTGTGGCGTTGTGATGGTGAAGACGATTGCGGTGACAATTCGGATGAGGAAAGTTGTGATCCAGAACCTTCGGGCGCTCCCTGCCGTTATGATGAATTCCAGTGCCGCAGTGGCCATTGTATACCCAAATCTTTCCAGTGTGATGATACTAATGATTGCCGTGACGGCTCTGATGAAATTGGTTGCAGTAAGTATATTTCTCTATCTCTCTCTCTTATTTTTCGCTGGCTTTCTCATTTTAATTATTCTTTTTTGTTTCTTCAACTTGCAGTGGCTCCCGATAAGATACGCGATCCTCCGCCAACAGCCAACTTAAAACAAGGTGATTCTTTGAACTTGACTTGTGTGGGTGTGGGTACCCCTACTCCCGTTATTGTATGGCGTTTGAATTGGGGCCATGTTCCCGAGAAATGTGTTAGTAAGAGTTTCAGTGGTAGTGGCTCTTTGCACTGTCCCGATATGCAAGTTAGCGATAGCGGTGCCTACTCTTGTGAAATCATCAATACGAAGGGCAGTAAATTTGCCACCGATACTTTGGTTACCGTTGAATCACCCTCACGTCCTGGTGTCTGTCCGGCTGGCTTCTTTAATATGTTGGCCCGTCGCCCGGAGGAATGTATCAACTGCTTTTGCTTTGGTGCTACCAAGTCTTGCAAGTCCGCCGATCTTTATAACTATGCCATACAGCCTCCAATTACCTCTCACCGTGTGGTCGATGTGGAGCTTAGTCCCTATAGCAGCATTCTCATCAATGAAGGTCCTACCTCGGGCGTCATGAGCTTGAGACATGGTGTTCAATTCCGTGCCACTGATGTTTTGTATGGCAGTCGCAGTTCTCCCTATTTGGCATTGCCCTCCGACTACATGGGCAATCAATTGAAGTCATATGGTGGTTTCATCAAGTACGATATCAGTTTCATGGGCAATGGTCGCCCCACCAACACTCCGGATGTTATTGTAACTGGCAATGGCTTTACTCTCACTTACCGTTCTCGTGTGCAACCCCAGCCTAATGTTGTCAATCATATGGAAATCCAATTCACTCCCGGCCAATGGAAGAAACCTGATGGTCGTGTGGCTACACGTGAAGAAATAATGATGATCTTGGCTAATGTTGATAATGTGTTGATTCGTTTGAGCTACATCGATGCCACCGAACGACAAGTGGAGTTGACAAATATTTTAATGAACTCTGCCGGTGATCATGACCAGGGCTTGGGTCAAGCTTCCTTGATTGAACTGTGTGCCTGCCCTGCAGGCTATATGGGAGATTCCTGTGAAAAATGTGCTCCTGGCTATGTTAGGCATCTTGGTGGTCCCTGGTTGGGTCGCTGTGTACCCTTCACCCCTGAACCCTGCCCAGCTGGCACGTATGGCGATCCCAGACGTGGCATACCCTGTCGTGAATGTCCTTGTCCTCAAACTGGCTCTAATAACTTTGCTTCTGGCTGTTCTTTGGGTCCCGACAATGAGGTTACTTGTAACTGTAACGAAGGCTATACCGGCAGACGTTGTGAATTCTGTGCTCCTGGTTATTCTGGTCATCCTTTGACTGCTGGCGGTCGCTGTTATCCCATACCCGAAAGCACCTGCAATGCTGAGGGCACCTACTCTGTCAATGCCGATGGATCCTGCAGCTGCAAGCCTTTGGTTACTGGCACTCGTTGTGATACCTGCAAGCCTGATTCGTTCCACCTGAACTCCTTCACCTACACCGGCTGCATTGAGTGCTTCTGCAGTGGCTTGCCTACTAGTTGTGGCAGTAGTTCCTGGTACCGTGACCAAATCTCCTCCGCTTTCGGCCGCTCCAGTGCTCCTCATGGTTTTGAGTTGATCTCCAACTACAATGCCGACAAGCCAACTAATGTACGTTTTGTGCATAGCGGCAACTTTTTGACCTTCAGTGAACCTCGCACTTCGGAAACTTTGTACTGGCAATTGCCACCGCAATTTTTGGGTAACAAGATCGCTGCCTATGGTGGTAAAATGAATTATACCTTGAGCTACACTGCCATGCCAGGTGGGTTAATGTCGCGCAGCACCTCCCCCGATGTGGTTATAAAATCCGGTGAAGATTTAACCATTATTCACTACCGTAGAAGTGGCGTTAGTCCAAGCTCTTCCAATTCGTACTCGGTGCCAATTATTGAAAGTGCTTGGTATCGCTCGGATGGCCAACCTGTCAACAGGCAACACTTATTAATGGCACTTTCCAAGATCGACGCCATATACATTAAGGCTACTTACACCACCAGCACCAAAGATGGTACTTTGACTCAAGTTTCCATGGATATTGCCACACCCACCAATCTGGGAACTGCACGAGCAGTAGAAGTTGAAGAATGTCGCTGTCCCGAAGGATATATTGGCTTGTCCTGTGAACGTTGTGCTCCTGGCTACAAACGAAACCCAGAAGCTGGTCTTTATTTGGGTGTCTGTGAACCTTGTGAATGTAATGGTCACTCTAGTCAGTGTGACAGTGAAACAGGCGCCTGCCTTAACTGTGGCGACAATACAGAAGGTGAGTTCTGCGAACATTGTGCTTATGGCTTTACCGGAGATGCTGCAAATGGCACACCTTATGACTGCCAACCTGGAAGTGGTGACCCTCTTACTGCACATCCACCCTCGAACAATGTCACCTGTAGCCACTGCAGTTCCGATGGCACTGAGTCATGTGATAACGGCTATTGTTACTGTAAAGCGAATGTTCAAGGCACCTACTGCGACCTGTGCCGATCCGGTACTTATGGGCTTTCTGCCAGTGAACCCAATGGCTGCAGTGAATGCTATTGTTCACAAAAATCCTCCACTTGTAGATCGGCTTCTTTGTACCGCCAGTTTATTCCGGTTGATTATATAAGCAATCCTCCGCTCTTCACCGATGAAGAGGGCCAAATTGCTGACACGGAGAATTTGAATTTCGACATTGAAAGAAACGAATATACCTACAGCTTTACTTCCTATACGCCTAAATTCTGGAGCTTAAGAGGTTCGGTACTCGGCAATCAATTGTACTCCTACGGCGGTGTTTTATCCTATAAATTGAATGTACAATCTTATGGCCACTATGAGCCAGGCAATGATGTTATACTTATCGGTAATGGACAGAAATTATTATGGTCTCGGCCCAGCAACGAACAAGAAAATACTGAATACAAAATACGTCTGCATGAAGGTGAAAACTGGCAGTCAATGCAACGCGGTGTCATGCAAAGGGCTTCTCGTCTTGACTTCATGAATGTGTTGTCCAACTTGGAGCATATTTTGATTAGAGCAACTCCGAAAATTCCCACCACACGTACTGCCATCAGTGATGTGATTTTGGAAAGTGCCGTCGAGACACCCTTCCCCGATGCTCAACCTGCCACTGAAATCGAACTTTGTACTTGTCCTGCTGGTTACTCTGGAACATCTTGCGAAAGCTGTTCTCCCATGCATTATCGTGATAATAATGGCAATTGCTTGCCCTGCCCCTGTCAAGATGATTCATCAAACTCGTGCAGTTTGGATGAACGTGGCTATGTAAAGTGTCAATGTAAACCTGGTTATAACGGCGATCGTTGTCAAAATCCCGGTAAGTTTGCGAAGGCGCTTAGGAAATCATCAATGCTTCCCAAAAATCATTAAAATTTATGATGGCATGTTTCATTTTTTGATTTAGTGAAAATTATGCTTGACTTGAAGAGCATGTTTTCAGGAAAGTTTTTGCAAGAAATCTTATAAGAGGTTGGAAATAAATTTTGAAAGATTGTGAAAGTTATCTAGGAATTGTTTACAAGTTATAAAAGAACTATCAAAGAATTACACGACCTGGGTAACATTTCTTAAAACCACAAGTAAAATACTTTGTAATTTGAAATTTTAAGAAAGGGGACAGTGAAAGGTACTTCTTAGGGTCTGTTCACATATAACGTAATGATATTTTTAAAGTTTTTAGACATTAAAGAGGTTTCACTCTTCATGTTCAAGTGAGCAAGTAATTTTTTTGACACTTTGGATGTCATTTCTTAGAACCGCCAACCCAGTGGAAATCCAACGCATTTCAATTTAAGCTAAGCCCATAAGCTTGTGCTTCATCTGGCGATCATATCAGCCACAGGATTATCCTTAATGTCTCGGTAGCCTGGAATATAAATTATCCTGATATACGATGAAGTGAGCTGAAGACAAGGATTTTTTTTTGTTATTTGCTTGGGTAGCACCAGTGATTCAGAAATTGTTTTGAGAGCAGAAAATTCAGGTCCTCTGAGCACTATCCATATTCTCAACAATCGTAGTTTTTGAAATCGTCATTATGAAAGTTCATAATTATTTTCTATCTGCAGGAAAATTTATTCATAAATCAAAAGTAGGCGTACCTTAACCGTTGATGTCAATTGCAGAAATTGTTGTCTTCACACTTTCGAGGTTTTTAGAGGCCTAAGTATTAAAGTATACACCACACTGCAGGCTGTAAAGAGACGTTCGATTTTATAGCAGATGATGTGTTCTCAACCCTCCACCATTAAATGTTAGGATGCAGTATTATGCAGTGGATCGAGTTGTTTGCGCAATGTAGACGGATTGCAGAAGTTATCTCCACATCTTTGTGGTTTTTGGAGCCGTCGCTATATGAGTAGTTCTATCTAGAGTACCATTATTCCATGAATCGCGAAAAGCTATTCGGGTTGTATTTTCAATTGCTCAATTTTAAGCATTACGATTTCGAACTTTGTAGTGGGAATTTTAACTATCAACTTCCGCGTAATAGATCTAGTAGTGGCAAGTGTAGAACTATGTATGTCCGTTTGACTAGTGCGAAGATCGGTTTGCAGAATCAAAGGGCAATGGCTGGCTTCTTTGGTTTCTCTTTCGCACTCTATATATCTCTCTACAAAACTCATCTTATAGTCTAAGATGACATTAAGACATTTAACCCTGATCATTTTATTTATCACGGGTATGTTGTTAATAATGGGCCGAAAGCCAGAATAAGTTTATTTTGTTAGGTTTAAAGACAAACCCGTGATCTTTGGAAAAATTTGGAAATATATGGGGCATTACTTTAGGATGTCCCATAAAGAGGACAGGAATTTTTCTCTAGCTGTAGCTTTACATCTACGAGTTTCTAGGGATAACAGCACAGGGTTGAAGATTGGACATTAGGGTGGACCGATCTATATGGGAAAAACATAAAGGGTGAGCTTTCAATTGGCCTGAATGCCAGAAAGTTATCATTACTGTGATATTTATGAAATTTGTCATAATTTTCTCAACTTTGACCTCAACTAGGCACCTCAAGATATTATTCTAGAAAATCAAAATTTTGCAGGATAAATACTACATCCACATGACAACTTTTAGTGACACAGGACATATTCGTAAAAAAAATTTCGGACCACCCTATTGGACATAACGAATTCTTTCTCTTTTTTAAATGTCTCAACCAATTGAATAAAAAATAAATAAAACAAGAGAAACTGGATGGCGAAATTTTGAAAATTGTCTCCTCCTTTGTGTATTAGAAAAATTATTTAATTTTTCGCAAGTAGGGCTATTCTGAAACCGACTCTTGTATACATTAAAAATAGAAAAAATTATTATTTAGAATAAACAAATTGAAAATGTAATCTGTGAAGGTAGTTTGTATTTAGAATTTCATATTTTAGATTATAATGTTGGAAAATCGTTATTCTCTAAAAATAAATTAAGGTTCTTTTGTGTAAAAAATTAAGTATTGAAAACATTTTGAACTAATTTATACAAACAGTTTTTTTGTTGCTAAAATGTCTTTTATCTTTTTCTTTAATCTTCTGCCATGATAAACACACGAATTCTTTTGAACTTTAAAATTCATATAGAAAAATTAGTGGCCCCTGTTAGTGTAACACCGCCCGAAATGATATGCGACATTAACCGAGGATTCTGTTGTAGTGGTTTTCAATTTAATATTGAACCGAATCAAAGCATCTCCTACAATGAAACTTTACTACTCTATCGGGGTCGTCAGTACGTAGGAAATGTAACCAAATTGCGCTATGGCTGTAATATAAGAGGTTCGATTTATTTTCGTTTTTTTTTGTAAATGCCACAAAACGGCAAACATTTTACACCTTAAACATTTTGTTTCAAATATTAGTTTAGTTCAATCAAATGTTTAACCTGTGGGTTTTGAAAAATTTTCTAATACAAATATATATTTAATGGAATTATAATCTTTTTAATTCTACTACTACAAAACTACTATGTTGTGTTTGTAAATTGGTAGTGAATTTTCTAATTTCAAAATTTTTCAAGTAGTTTTTTTTTGTTTTTAATTTTTTTTATTTTTTTTTTCTCAAAACAATATTGTCTATGATATTTTGAAAAGTTAAATTATTAAAAAAAATCCTCTTGTTTTAATGTCTGTCCTTAAGCAAACAAAATACCCTAAACTATTTTTGTAAAATAATTTGTGTCTTAGAAAATTTTATCTAAAATAAAAGAACTTGTGTAAAAATTTTTATCTACAGCAACTGGGTTTTTAAAACAAAATTTACAAATAGTTTAACCAAACAATATAATTTTTTTATAAATAAATAAATCTGTGTTTTATGTTCTACTCTGCATTTAAGCTAATTTCTATAGAATTAGTTAGAAATAAAAAAAACAAAAACAACAAAAACAACAACAACAACAACAAAAATATTTAACTTCTTGTCTTACAAAGTTTTTGGTTTTTGTAAAAATTCCAAAAAAGAATCTAAAAAAAATTCATTTCTAGCTAAAACTTACTAACTTTTTTTGTGTACAAAAATTAAAATTAAAAAAAAAACAAAAGATAAAAATTCATTGGTAGTTCTTGTTTGTAGTCTTAGTACTTTTTGAAAAAAAATAAAAAAAAAATATTTTTATACCCTCCAAAAGAAAATAAATTCATCATTGTCACTAACCCACCTTTTAGTTGTTGCATAAAATATTTGTTGAGCTTTAAAAAAACTTTCTAATCTTAAAATTGTTTTCGTTTACAAAACTCCAACAATGTGTAGAAGGCTATGAAACTGAAGCACCCACACAACGTCCCACACCCGACACGGACTTAAGGACGGTAATAACTGTATCGATTGCACCACCTGAGATTACCATCATACCAGTTGGAGGCTCCATAACATTATCTTGCAGTGGTCACTTGGCTTGGAATGGCGTAAGTAGTTCATTTATTACAACCATTTAGGAATTTTCCAATTACTGCGAAGCATGACGGGCATAGAAGTTTGGCGTTTTTTGTCAAGTTTGTTATTTATTATTCAGCCACTGCTGTCCAGCCAACATGATGAGAGTTATAAAAATGATAAAACTTTAATTTCAAATTAAAATTTAATGTATATATGTAAAATCATTATTTTTTTATTAAGAGAGTACTATATATGGCACAATTTTTATTATTCATCAGAATAGCAGAACGGATCAGTACTGATTTCGAGGTCGCTACACCATCTGATCGGCGTTCTTTGTTCAATTTTACCGCTATAATTTTTCTTGTGCGATTTTCTAAAGTCTCAGGTACTCGTGTATGCTAATGAGACGCCATTTATCGATAGCTTCAAGGTCAACATAAACTATTATATCTATCACACAAAAAATTAGCCGAATGGATTCGCCTTACGGCATCTCTTTGCTCGCAATGGAAAACTCTTTAGTTATGAATGAAATAGATTATAAATGCCATGTAAAAACAATGACCTTATTAGCATTTTAAAATTTTTGTTCCACCTCTTTAATTCACACAGAACCCTGTCATTGTGGCCTGGTACAAATTGAACGATAAAATGCCTTATGGCCGGGAAGAAAGTAATGGCGTTTTACATCTCTATGACTTGCAAATCCATGACTCGGGTGTTTACATTTGCCAGGCGAGAAATAACGATACAAGACGTGTATTTGAGGACAAAATATCCCTCACAATTACTGGTAAGTTGAAAGAGTACATGTGATAAACATAAACAAGTTCTAAATGCAAATAATTTTATTCTAATGCTGCCGTTAAAAAAAAAAAGGATATGCCAAAGAAATGTTGGCTAAATATGGTAGGCGGCACTAAAGCAACAAATAACAATTTCTAAAAGGATTTTTCTATTTTGCATACAACTTAAATATTTTTTTTTTTTTCTGTGTGTTTCCACAGAAAGCTCTCGCCGCTCTCCTGCCAAGATTGACAATTTACCACCCTATTTCACTTTCGAAGAGTATGTCACCAATGAAGTTAACTGCGAAGTGAGCGGTAATCCAGCGCCCAGTGTCGTTTGGACTCGTGTAGATGGACAAATGTCCAGTGAGGCACGCGTCGAGGGTAGCCGCTTGATCTTCGAAATGCCCCGCAAATCCGATGAAGGCAGCTATAGATGTCAGGCCAACAATGGTGTAGGCTATGAAGAGAAGTACACACAAATACGAGTACGTCCTACGACCCCACTACCCACTCCACCGCCACGCGAATTGGTGTACATTGAACCGCCATCATTCTCTGGTGGTAGTGGTGAATATGTACGCTTGGCTTGTCAACCCACCACACCTTTGATTTTGAAATACGAATGGACTAAGGACGGCTATCCATTGTATCGTCAACAGAATTTAATTATCAATGGCAACATATTGGAGATACGTGAAACTTCAACCCGTGATTCAGGCGTTTACACTTGCATCGGTATTGACCAGAGAGGACAACGTAATTACACATCCGATGCTCAAGTGCATATTGAAGAGTATAGACCTCCTTACATTAATGGAGGCGGCAGCGGTGGTCCTCAATCTAACAGGTATGTTGTAAATGTTAGGTTATTCGTTAGCGGTGTTTCCATTTGTGGAAGTTTTTTTTTACTTTCTCCACAGCATCGCTCCTACCGTACAACGTTTGCCCGAGGAAAATCGCGTCATTCAAGGCCATGACTTTACCATTACGTGTGATGCCACTGGTACCCCCTATCCCACCATCAGATGGACCAAGGTTCATGAATCTTTAGGCGATAATGTTCATCAATCTGGTAATGTGTTGCGCATAATGAATGCTCGTCCCGATAATCGTGGCATTTACTTGTGTATCGCCGTAAATGAAGGTGGCAATGATCAAAGCAGCACTTTCATTGATATTGAACGTAAGTCTTTTGTCTAACTAATTAAGTTTACAAAGAGAACTCTTTTCTAAAAAAAACTGCTGTTAAATCTTCTACTTTGTGTCTTTTGCTTATTTCCCTATAATCAAATTCCTCTCTCAATTTGTTATTTAATTGCTTAACTTGAAATTGTTAAACCAAAAAAATAAAAACAAAAAATTCATGTTAAAGTTTACAAAAAAGGAGTCGGTAATAAGAACGTTCCCAACAATTTACTAGTTTTACTACTAATATGTTCAACCATCATTATATCATTGATTGCAGCTCGTGAACATCCCATTGCGGATATTGATCCAAAAGAACCACAAATTATCACCGTTGGCGGCCAGGGTATATTGTATTGCTCGGCCACCGGTATACCCCAACCTCGTGTACAATGGCTGCGTGTCAATGGTCAGCCTTTATCACCCAGACATCAAATTCAGCAAAATGAGCCGGGCTACATCATGTAGGTGTTGGACTTTCTTTACAATGTAAAAAAACAGTTTTTTTTAAATTAATTTTGTAACCTTCTAAGCATTAACGATGTCATGTTGGTGGATGCTGGTGACTATAAATGTGTGGCTGAAAATGAGGTTGGCAATGCTACTGCGATTGCCACTATACGCGTGATTGAAGCTCCCATGATTCAGCTGGAACCGAGCCAGGAAATTCTTACTGTTACCGAGGGAGATGAAGTCAAGGTTACTTGCACGGCCAGTGGTTTCCCTAATCCCAGTGTACGTTGGGTTGAAGATAATTCCGTGACCACCTTTAATTATGCACCTGAATCTGAGCACTACAATCAAGCCTTCTTGGAATTCTATCGGGTGTCCATGCAGAATGGTAAGGCCTACAAGTGTGTGGCCACTAACGAAGCCGGTAGTGATGAACGTTATATTGTTTTGGATGTCAAGCCTAGACGTGGTGATGCTCCCGACGACAGTGATGTTGATAGATCACCCTATCCGTATGACAGGCAGCCACCAAATCGTCCGCAATATCCTCCCCAGCATTCATATCCGCCCCAGACACATCCCGAAAATGTTTATCAAACCAAGCCAGGCGATAATGTGACCTTAAACTGCGATTTGAGTAAGTTTAGCTTTTCTTTTTTCTTTTACTAGTAAAATATTTCATACTTTAAACTTTCTTTATTTTATTTTTATTGCCTTAGATGCTGCTTATGAAACATTATGGGTGCGTGAAGATGGTCGTCCTTTACCGTCCAATTCTTACTTTGATCGCAATAGCTTGATTATCCATCACATGCAAGAAAACAATGCTGGCAAATATAGATGCAATGCCTACGATAGTCGCGGAGACATTATTACCTACCATTTGGCTGAATTAGTGTATATACCTATTCCACATATTACCTTGAATCCGAGAATGCCCATTCATGTGAATACCGATGATAATATTGATATTTCTTGTGATGTCGAGGGTGCCCAACCCATTTCGGTGTCTTGGCATACCGACAACAATAGACCTTTGCCACCGTAAGCTTTCCACTCTTAACTGAAGAATTTTAATGCATTTTGATTATTTCTTTAGATCTGTTACCATTGATGGCAATTACTTGCGCTTTATTTCCATCGCTCCTGCTGCTGCCGGCCGTTATTATTGCTCCGCATCGAATATTTATGGCAATACAACTGAAATGGCTGAAGTTATTGTTAATCGTGGTCGCGGCTATGAGACCCGTCCCCAAACGAAAAGCTACGATATAAATGAAGGTCAAACTGTACGCATTTCCTGTGACGTTGAAAACCAAAATGTTCCCATACGTGGTGATGTCTATGTAAGTATTGAAGAGAGAGAGAGAGAGAGAGAGAGGGCGGGAGGGAGAGAAATTTTCTCCAACTAACCCAATTTTTTACTTCGTTGGCTACTTGTAACGCGAAAACGAAATTTCGGTTTCATTTTGTAACGCTCTTTAATTTTATTTTGAAATTACAAAAAAAGGCAGGGGAGGAGGGTGGTGGCCTTGCACATCATGTTGGCTTTTCTTCACTTTTGTTTTGTGTGGTTTGTTGGTGTCGTCAGCAACAACATCGAGAAGAGCATGTTGAAAGAGATGCCACTGATATAGTATTAAAAGTTCCTCCTATGCCTAAGACACCAAAGGTATTCTGTTTATGTTCCAAGAAGTTCACTCAGCTTATGTAGAGCTGTTTCTGTAAAGCTTTCCGAATGTTCGAGAGCTTTAAAAATCCCACAACTTATTGCTGTATGTGTAATCAGGAACATGAATATACTAGTTAAACGGAAATCTTTAATGTTCTGATGACTTCTTCGGTCAATTCATGATTTCTTCCCTTCAGCTCTTAACAATATCGATGAGAAAGTTTTTGTAACTTCTTTCTATTTCTTTTCACAGTATACCTGGACCCGTGAAGATGGCAGCCGTTTGCCCGCCAATGCTCAAATACGCAAAAATGAACTGTACATCTTTAATGTGCACAAACAAGACGAGGGTCGTTATGTCTGTGAAGCCATAGCCAATGGCGTCAGATCTAAACCTTCTTATGCTGAATTATATGTCAAGCGTGAGTATCAAGAAAAAATGGCAAGATTTTCTAGTAATAGACACAATAGGCGTTATAAAAAGTAAACCATAAAAATTTAAGACAAAAGAAAATAGAATATGGAAGAAGATATAAAAGAAATCGAATTTTGTTTTTTCAAACCAAAACAACAAGAACAAATCTTTTAGGAAATTTTAGCATAAATAAAGAAAAACCTGGAAAAATAATTGGCATTTTTGAATAATTAAATTTTTTCTTTTCTTAATTAAACCACCACTGATTTTACTTATTCATTAAAAAAAAAACAAAAAAAAACTTGTATAGAAAACAATAATTTTTATATAAATTTGTCTACACCTACATACTATATAATTACAACTTGTAAATAATTTAACACCACCTAAGCAACAACAACAACAACTCTTTATTGTAAATTAACCTATTTTGTTGTATAGTTCTATTTCAAATATTTTATAATTTTTTTTTTACAATTCAACATCTTGAAGAAACGGTGGCGGGATCAAGTTTTTAAAAATCATTAAAAAAATTAATACTATGCATGCCAAAAATTTTTCTTTTTAATTTTAAGCCAAATTTTTTTAACAATTCTCAAATATTTTTTTGTGTTCAATGTAAAAAAAGAAAAACATTTTGTAAAATTTTCTTTGTTAACCTTAAAATACCAGACAAAAATTGCTGCCATTTAATATTTCTTTAACATTTAAGTGTAAATTTTAAACTTTAATTACCAAAAACAAAACCCATTAAAATATTAATAAATACACATGATTTATTAACAAATTTTATAAAAACCAAACAAAAAAACATAACCACGTTTTTAATTTTTCATTTGAAAAAAAAAAAAAAAAAAAATATGGTGACGGTTGTTAGATGTGAAAATATTTTTGTTATTGCAAAATCTTGGTTGTGGAGTTTTTTTCTTAAATCATCAAAATTCGTTTTTTATTTATTTTCAATGCGTTTTTTATTATTTTGTTTGTTTATGTCCTTTTATTTATTGATTTAATACATGAGATTGTAATTAAGTAGTCGTCCGTCCCCCAGCGCTGTTCCATTTGCTCTTAAGTGTTAAATTGGATTTTCCTCTGCTTTTACTCGTTTTCTTTTGAAGCTCGTTGTTGCTTTAAGTTTTTCAGTGTTTTTGTGCTTTTTTTCTACTGCTTAATTATTATTTCCAAACATTTTACCTTTCAGAGTTGTTTTTCTTAATTATGCTTTAGTTGTTGTGCTTTACTTCATTATTCTTCATAAAAAACATCAGAAAAGAGACATTTTTTTATAAACTTTTAAATATTTAACATCATTTCCAAGGAAAAAACATCATGTCGTCTAAAGTTTTCATAGTTGAACAAAAAAAAAATAACGAAAATTTGGCAGCTCTAGTTCCCAAAAATGTAAAAAAAATCGGTTTGGCTTGATCAATCATTCAAAATAACCACTTTCAAGGGGTCATAAAGTATCCTCGTCAAAAGTCATAGAGTCGAACAAAGAACGCTGATGAGATGGTTTAGTGATTTTGAAATCACTTCTGATTCGTTCTGCTAGTTCTGATGAATAATAAATTGTTCCAAAAAGTACTCTCTTAATAAAATAATGAATTTAGAAAAAAAATTATAATCTAAAAATAAAATAATTAAGCTCTGATTTGAACTGGAGCCAAACAAATCCTTTGAATATTTAAAAAAAATATTTTAAACATCATTTTTTACTTTCTTTTTTTTAAATATGTATTTGTCGTACAAAATTAAAAAAAAATCCTTCATCTCTGCTTCAACTTTATTAAAAACCACAAAAATTCAACTAAAATAAAATTTCTTTATATGAAGACTTGGATCATAGACGTGTGAGAAAAACACAAATGTTTGCGTAGTTCTTTTTAGGAGCATACTTCGTCAACAAAAACCTTCTATGTGGGTTTCATCGTTAGCAATGTGTTTAATTTCAATCCATGATACGCCAACCTCCACTGTTTCCGTTTCCATTAGTCTGCGCCAAGTATTAGATGGGTGCCCCTCATTCGCTTTCTTTGCGGTTTTCACTCGATGGCCTGTCTTGTAAAATCATCAGGTGAGGTGACTTGCGTATGCTGTGTCTCAAACAGGACCATTTACATCGTTTTATTTTTTTGTGAATCGAAGACTGTCACGTACGTACCCACAGCTCAGAACAGAATATTCGCAGAATTCTACGCTGCCAATGAATCGCAAAAGTTTGCATTTTTAGCAATTTGCGCTTGGACGCATTCCACATTTCACATGCGCAGAAGACAGGCTTTACTTTAACATTGTAATTTTTGTGAACAGTTAAATTTACAATATTTACAAAAAGCAAATAAATTAAATATCAATCCGCTACACCAACAAACTGGAACTTCTAGTAACACAATTATTATTAACAAATTCACGCCAATGCTGTTTGTTCGGTGCCAATCGTTTTAATTGAGGCCAAGTTAACATCATCTGATTACATTTAATATCAATTGATCTACGCCACATTAACTTTGGGTGAACTCCAATACAGCCACCGAGAGGATTCCATTCAAAACTCGCTTTTGTTATATCAGCTACTTCCTTTCGTAGAGAACCATTTTCTTCAATAGACTTCAAATGGCTTGAAGGAAAAAATTTTGCAGTTCAATCCGGTGATCATAGTAGATGGCCATTCGCCATCAACTGATCATATTTGCAATAGAAGAAGACTTTTTAAGCTGCTGCGGAAATCTTATGTATATTCTGGATGAAAAGTTTGGAGGAGCTACTAAAAGGAGTCGTCTCTGTTGTAAAATACAATAAAAATAAGCCGCAAAGTATTTGCCGTTATTGACATCTCCTCGCAATTTCTTGTCATTATGTTTGGCGATTCAGAGTCACAATTCGCCGTAATATACCTTGTATTTTCTTTTAATTTAAACGCGAATAATTCTGAAGGGTTGCTCTGCAACTGAATAGACCCTCCTATATGTATGTTTACAACTCTGAACCTTCCCGTTTATACATGCATACATAAGAGCCACACAGTGAAAACCTGTTTTAAATTGCACATGTCTGGTGAAATCCTAAGGGCACTGCTACACTTACAATATATACTGACCACGATCTAGTATCGCAATATTTATTGAACGTTTAGCATGCGGTATTCACACCATTATTGATGGATCACTTAATATTTTAAAATCCAGAAAATTTATTGCAAATATTACAATATACTATATTGCATGTGTAGCACTGCCCTAAGGTATTCCTATTCTAGTAATCAATAAGATAATGATCGATCCCAGGAATCAGAATACCTCACGATCAGATCTGAAGTTTTTCCTTGTTTCCACAACACTGCAGTTTTATATATTTTGTTTTTTTTTGCATTTTCATTTTATATAAATTTTGAGTAATTAATTAATTATTTTTTTGCTCACATTCTATTCTTTATTCATATTGTAAGTAAATAATCCTTCACCTTTATGTAGATTTGTTGCCCTACACAAAATTAAAATAACTTTTGTAAAATATAAAATACTTCATTAGAATTGCAGCACCTTGTTTAACAACTTGACGTCCACAATTTGTAAATAACTATGTACATTTTTTTTTAACAATAAGTTAAATCAGTTAAAGATTTTATCACAAAAAATAAATAAATAAAAAAAATAAAACTTTATTAAAATTTCTTAAACATTATTTTTATGCATTTTTTTCTATACGATTTTAAAAATTTTTTTAACTAAAATAATTTTTCTGCTTTTCTTCTTTTTTTATATATATTTTTTCTCCTGTTCTCTAAAAAAATGGTTCTATCATTTCAAATAATATTAATTTGTTTTTATAAAAAAAAAAACAAAAAACAAAAACACCAAAACAATTTTTTACATTATTTTCTTATTCTTACATCATTTTAACCACTAAATCATTTTTATAAAAAAAACCAACAACAACAACAAAACAAACATATTTAATAAATTTTTAATTAAAATTTAAAGGAGGTCACAGCATAAATGATATACCTTGCATGGTTCTCTATATCTGTACAGGTGTGTTTAAATTATAAATTTTTTCTTGTGTTATTATTTTTACATTATTTTGCAAACAAATTGTTTTAGCTACATACATACATATTGTGTATTGTGACAACAACTTGAAAATATTTAGTTAATTTTTTTTCTTTAAATTTTATGTATTTTATTATATTTTTAGCCATTTACACGCGTAGAACTTAGTTGTTGTTAGTTATTAATACATATTTTTAGCAACAGGATTTAACCGTAGTTTCCAAACAAATATTCTTATTTTTTGACAAACAAAAAACCTCCCCCGCCCCATTTAATATATTTTGTGTTTGTTTTATTGTCCAACCACCCAGTCTTTAATGTTTTAATTTAATTTTATGTTGTTCAAGTCATTTTCACAAAAAAAAAATTAATCATAAAAATCAACTAAGTTTAACGAAATTTAGTTAATAATAAAAAAAAAACAGTATTAGCTAATTTATAAAAACCGATTACGAAAATTTTAAAATCAGTGCATCGAAAAAAAATTCATGCATTAAAAATACTATTCCCAACCTTGCACAGAACGTAATATATTCAAGCAAACGTGTTTACAAAGAAAATTAAAACTAAAAAATAACGTTAACATATTTTCTCTTTAAAGCTGCCCACACACGAGTGATTTGTGCGTGTGATTTGTTCGCGTAGCATTTCTCCACACACGACGAACAAATCACAATAACCTTAAATGTTAAAAAGAAGACATGAATTGTAAAGCGGATGATGCGATTGCACTTTCATAATTTATTTGAGTGCAAAAAAAAAAAGAAATTAAAAATAAATAAACAAATTCTTTATATTTTGATAAAAGTTTTTTCCATGCCTTTTGTTTATGACTTTCATTTTGCTAACGCTGCCTGCAGTCACACCGAATCAAATTATTTTTCAATTCTCATTCAAGATTTTTACACATACTTCTTGTCAAAATTCACAAAAATTTTAAGCTGTAACGTATGCTATACGCAAATTGAAAGGATTTATTTTAGCAAGATGAAATCAATTTAAAATTTGTGTGAAAAAACTGCAACCAGCTGTTTTCTTGAATGTAATTTGAAGGACTCTATGGAATGAAAATTTGTAAGCAAATTCTCATGAAATTTCAAGTGTGAATGAGAATTTAAAATTTGAAAGAAAATTTGATCGTGTGAATAGCAAAAGTAAATGACATTTTCTTCTTTTAAAGTTTCAATAAATTCAATGGTCGTTGTAAACAAAAATAAAAATTTAAGAATACAAAAAATGTTTGTATGCTAAACATCTCCGCAAAGGATACAATTTGACGTTTCGTTGTACAAAAAAATTTTAAAAAAATATAAAATGTTCGCGTTCAATCCCGAACAAATCACAATTGGAAAATTTTCAATCACCTGGGATTTGTGCGCGCACAGCCCCATTAAAAGACGATGAGTATGACCAAATCAGACGCACAAATCACGCGTGTGTGGTGGGCAGCTTATAACAAAGAGTTGCCGTTATATTAAAAATTAAAACGCCTTAACAAAAATATGTTGTCAAACCTTTCAGTCTAGTATTTGTGCTTTATGGTAAAAATGAAAGTGTTGCAAATTTGAAAAAAAAAAAATTAATTTGAAGTTTGATATAAAAACGATAAAGCAGCGAATAAAATCAAATAAATATAAACGAAAGGTAAAATATTTCTTGACATCAAAGCTAATCTCTTAAAGATATAATTAATTCAAATTCAATTATTTTATATAAAATGTGCCAGCTGGTTTGCTGGTTGCGTGATAATTTTTATACCTGAAAAATAAGCACTTTTTTCAAAATTACACAGTAGGTAATTTGACCCGAAATCTTTGCCAAAAATTATTTTTTTCACTAAAAATAAAATGTTTTTGTTAATGACGTTCGATTAGGAATATATCAAAGCAAATAACTGCATATTTAGTTTTTGTAAAAATCAAATATCAGCTGATTTCTTGGCAGTCGAAATTGACATTTGCAAGCAACGTGCTCAGTGCAGCATAAAAAGTGTAAATTTTATATAAATGAAAACATTGTTTTATCAGTTATTAAACAAAAAGTTTTAAATCGTGCATAATATGGTGAAGAGAGGGGATAGTAAGTGATTAAAAAAAGCAAACTATTTTGGTGGACGTTATTGATTTTAGCCTCAAATGAATAACGTGATTATTATTCGAACTAAATTGGGTTGTTAGTAGTTTTTAATCCAAAGTGATTATTAATTATTTTGACTAAAGTTCATAAAATTTTTGTATAAACAATTGAATATGAGACAATATTTCAAAGACACAAGAGACAAGTTAACATCAATTAATTTCAACTTATACGGCAGAATAGAAGCAGCAACGTTGTTTTTCGGGAGCCGCTACACTCATATCATCTTTGTTCACGTGTGTTTGCATGTATCCGCCACTGTTTAGGTGGCTCGGTTGTCGGTTGAATGTGCTTTCAAATTTTTATTTATACATATTATGACCCGAACCTTTGGAATATTGTCTCATATCGAATTCTTTCTACAAAAATGTTACGAACTTTGGACAAAATTTGGATTAAAAAATATTAACAAATAAATCACTTTTTCCAAGCTGTTGATAATGTTGGCCAAGTTTTTCCTTGACGAAAAGTGTTAAGAAAAGAATTTTGAGGTAGTTTTTTATTTTTCATTTCGGGTTTTTTGGGTTTTTGATTTACATATATGATTTTCTTTTATCAAAATTTCAGTATAAATTATTAGTTCCGTTCCAAATTTGCAACACCATTTCCGCTGGATGCGCTACTAAATATTTTAATAGACCTCAAGCTATAAGTGTTGTATAAGTATTGAGTATTTGAGTACCGAGTACTGAAATCCGTATATATTTCCCGATACTCAGTACCCAAAACTAACTACTCAATACTTTCGGATATGCATTTCCATATATAAATACGCAAATTTTACTTGAAAATGTTTTAAATTAATACAAATCGGTTTTGAGGAGAGTTTAAGGGCATTTAAATCATTTGCAACAATTAATAAGCCTGGTCGTTTAGTTAGATATTTTTAATGGGTTATTAAATCTTCTAGTCCATATGTAATAATAACATCGAATTTTAACCCATTAAATATTTATATTTTTAAATAAGAGAAAACGTTAAAAGTATTGAGTAGTATGGAGTACTCAATTGAGAAAGTTTTGAGTAGTCAAAAGTAGCCGCTTTTTACAACACTAGGCACAATATAAATTAATTTCCAAAAAAATTGATAATCTTTCCGTACGTTAACTGTTTTGGCAACATTGTTACATTAACTTTTTTATTTGAGAAAATTTGTGCCATATTTTATTTGAAAATATTGTGCCACTTATTGAATAGTATAATAATAACAATAAAACGTTCACTAATATTGTATAGTGTCTGGACCGCTAAATTTTAATTTTTTGTTTTAGTTTAAATTCCCTGTTTGAAGCATTTTGATTTTGCAGTATGTATGTATTTTAAGGCATTTAGCAAAAACCGCACAACTTGTTTCTATTTTTTTAAGCATTATTTTTGTTAATATTATTTTCTTTTTATTTTATTATTTATCCCCGATATAAATCAACAAAAATTTATTGAAAACAAAAATTACTTGCATATTAAAAAATAAACAAATAAAACTGTGACCTTAAACAAAAACACTGCTTCTACAATTTACAAAAAAAATAATAAAAAACAAACGAAAGACTATAAAACATTGAAAAGTCTAAAGCCCAAGGCACCAGCTGCAGCGGCCGCCAGTCGTATTTCGTATGCCTGCCAGCCCAGCGATTTTAAATGTGTTTCCCATCCCCATACCTGCATAGCCCAGCATATGGTGTGCGATGGCATACATGATTGCACCGATCATTCGGACGAATTTAATTGTACTAGAGAACAAGTCAATCACAAACGATGGAAGAAACATTATTATCAGCCTTTAGATCCCAAGAAACCCATAGAGGCACACAAAAGGCGCAATAAAAGAAAGTTTCATCTGCTAGAGAAGCCTTTGATAAAAAATCATACATTTTATGGCAGAAATAGCGGTTGGTTTTAAATTTTAATTGTTGAAAAGTATTGTATTTATGTGGCAATTTTTAAAGTATTATATGTTTAGTTTTCTTTCTTTTTCTGTGAAAAGAAAAAAATTAATTGCAATTTTTTGTTATATTTTTTTTTTTTGGTTTGTTTAATATTTATAGTTTTACACCCAAAAAGTAGGTTTGGCCAAGGCATTTTAAATAAGTTTATGGTAGTCAAACATGAATTATTAAACAAATTGTCACAACACTTCAAAATAGCACCCACTAAGAGAGCCAAAGTGCATTAATTTTATGTAAATTATGCACCAAACGCCAAACGCAAACACCTAAACGAGAACACCGCTTATAAAAAAAATAAACAATAAACAATAATGCAATATTTTATGTTTTACACTTTAGCCACATTGTGTTATGAGAAAAAAAAACGCTACGTTAGCCTTTGTTGCAATACAACTCTGCTGTATAAGAGACTACACTCTCACTGATTTTAGAGATTACACTTTAACGATAACAATGTTTTAAGCTGGAAAATGCAAAATATATACATATTTAACAGTTTGAAATAAATTTAGGTATTTTAAAACAAATTATAATTCAGATTATGATTGTTTATAGTAAGTAATTCAATTATAAATAACAAGAATTTCTGATACTTTTAAATGGTTTTCCAAATGCATTTACACATTTATAATATATACAAAATCACCTTTATCATTTTGGTTTATTGTGCTTTAAAACTGTCCTGTATAATAAATCATTGCAAAGCATGTTTGTTCGTACATTTGTAAAAATCTTAAAAGTAAACAACTAATCCTTTTTAGTTATGAAAGAAAAAAAATTTAGTCAAAAATTTCCAACCAAAATTTTGTAAATAACTTTTATTTTTGTTTGTGTAAAATTTCTATTTGGCAAAAACTAAATATTATTTGTTTAACTGGTATTTGGTTTATCTTTTTTTATTTAGTAATATATTATTTAATCTTTATGAAATAAAGCAATAATATTTTTAGGAGTACTCATTTAATTGTTGCTAAAAAAAATCAAAACACTATTTGAAATATTTTGTGTAATTTTAGTTGAAATTTGTTGTGTTCGAAACAAAACAAAAAAAAATCCATATAAATTTGTTTGTTTGTTTAAATATTATTAGAAAAATTTATAAAACATTTTATGCTAACATATTTGTGTTTATTTTTATATTTTTTCACCTTAAAAAAACATGGCCCAAAATTTATATAAAAAAAATCTAAAAAACGCACAATATTTTTTTAAACTTAAATCATCCCGAACGTTTATGTGCTCTCATATGTCTGTGTGTAATGCTGTTCATCTCAAAAATTAAATCTCGATCATAAACTACGTCCAATACATGAAACCAAACAAAAAAAATCAAACCACTTCTTAATGAAAACACTCAACAAACACTCTGCTCCAAAATGAAATACACCGAAAAAAATCGGAATTATCGAAATTTTCAAAATTATTTTCAAAATTTTACTCTTAACCTGAAAATGGTTCAATTGGTTGAAATATTTCGTGTTATAAAAAAAAAACAAAACAAATCAGCTGGTGTAAGAACCATGCCCCCGTCCTATTATCCTCCCGCAATTGTGTCTACCACCCCCCGTGTACGTGATCCCATGTTGAGAGTCGATCAGCAACAATCAAAACTAAGAGTGGGTGAATCTACAGAAGTGGAATGTTATTCCTCGGATAACAGCTACACCGATGTGGTATGGGAAAGAGCTGATGGTGAGCCTTTGCCACCCCATTTACAAGTATGTCATTTTCTTAATTTTCTTTTGATTGTTTACCCAAAAAAAAATCTCCAAATTTTTTCCTTCTTTCTTGGCTTTAGCAAATTGGCAACCGTTTGATCATCAATCATGTCACGCCCAACGATGCCGGCCGTTATGTCTGTAAATGTAAGACAGATGAGGGAGATCTTTATACTACCAGCTATGAATTGGATATTGAGGCCAATGTTCATGAATGGAAACATCCTAAAATCGTTCATGTCGATGTAGGTTCTAAAGCACATTTAGATTGTGACCCAGAAATTGCTCACAATGCGCCCAGCTATAGATGGTCACGCCAGTATGGTCAAATGCAAATGGGTACAGATATTTTGAATGTAAGTATTGAGTTTATATATTTTTTTCGCAGAAAAAAAAAAAGTTTATCAACTAACGGATTGCCGAATAGGCAAAATTGATCTCCACTAATCCCAATAACCAGAGTAGCACATCTTTAATGATGAAACAGATCTGGCCAGCAACTTTCTTATGAAAAGTCTGTAAATTTTCAAGAAAATAAGTTTAAGTTTACACAGTGCAGTCAATGAGTGTCAAAATGAGAGCATAAGCATATTACTCGACGGTTTTATCGGCTTGAATCTACTCAAAAACAGCCATCGATTTTGTTGACTACGTGTGTATATAATAGTTTGTGGCAATGCTGAAACTTTTAGTCCTTTTTACTATTTTTTTTCACTATCTCGTAGTAAAACGTTTTCACAAAAGATCCAGAATTTTTTCGGCACAATGCCGCCAACCTAAAAACTACTAAAAATACCACTATCCTTATTAAATCCCTCGAAGCCGACTCGAAGATCAGCTTGCTGATCCCATTGCTTGCTTCTTTAGTGGCCTCCTTACTGTGCTCCTTGGGAACCACTTCTTCTGAGGTGGAGGCGAATTGGAGCGACGGTCTTTAGCATGTCCGAATGGTTATTTAAAATATGGCGTCTCGGGAAATAGGCATACTCGCTAAGTTTGCTAATGATTTTCACCAACACAGACTGGTGCCTTAGCTGGCAACCAGAGCACCAGCCTAGGAAAGCTATGGGCCAATCAGCTATTCTCTTCGAAATCAAAATGATTACTGAAGAATTAATTATTATATTTGTCTGACAACAATTTTGCCTGAAGTTGCTCTGTTTTATCATTTCGCTCTATATTAGATAGAACAGCCCAGTAAGCCTCACTCCTGTTCTCCACATTGGAACTAATTTCTGATGCTTTGTTTTTGGATTTAGCATGATTTAACTCCCCTTCTATTATCTTCTTCCAGGACAAACTGCATCTGGCCGATGTCCAAGCCAATGATGCTGGCACCTACATCTGTACCGCAACTACAGCTGATGGCGAGTCGGTTGATTATCCCACCATTTTAGTTGTAACCGGAGCCATACCTCAGTTCCATCAAGAACCTATTAGCTACATGTCCTATCCTACTTTACGCGATTCTTATATTAAATTCAATTTCGATATAACCTTCCGCCCCGAAAAACCCAACGGTCTGCTATTGTTTAATGGCCAAAAGAAGGGTAACGGTGATTATATTTCTTTATCTCTAAATGAACGTTATCCGGAATTCCGTTTTGATTTTGATGGTAAATCGATGGTCATAAGAGCGGAACAGCCAGTGGAACTCAAAGAATGGCATACAATTCGAGTAAACCGTTTTAGACGAGATGGTTACATGCAAGTAGATGATCAACATCCGGTGGCCTTCCCTACTCTAGCTCCGTCGTCATCATTGGATTTGGTAGAAGATTTATATTTGGGTGGTGTTCCCAGCTGGGATATTTTACCCAAAGATGCTGTAGATCAACGAGTGGGATTTGTGGGTTGCATTAGCCGCTTGACTTTGCAGGGTTCAATTATTGAATTGATGAAGGATGCCAAGGTTAAGGATGGCGTTAGTGCCTGTAAGCCTTGTCGTCATAATCCTTGCAAAAATGCAGGCATTTGTTTAGAAAGCCAAACGGAAATGGCTTATACGTGTATATGTCAACAGGGCTGGACCGGTCGTAAGTGTACGGTAGAGGGTACACAATGTACTCCTGGTATTTGCGGTACTGGACGCTGTGAAAACACCGAAATGGGTATGGAATGTTTGTGTCCTTTGAACAAAACCGGCGATAGATGCCAGTATATAGAACATTTGAATGAAAACAGTTTGGCGTTTAAGAGAAACAGTTTTGCGGCTTATGGGTGGGTTTTCTTTTTGAAAAAGAACGAAAGAAAGAAAAATGTTAAATTGTTTTTATTTTGTTGAACGTATTTCCAGCACTCCTAGAGCTTCGAAGTTGAATGTTAAATTCCAAGTAAGGCCGAATAGTTTGGAGGATGCTGTATTATTATATGCTGCCGAATCGAAGTTGCCTAGTGGTGACTTTGTGGCGGTGGTCTTGCGCAACAAACATGTGGAGCTAATCATAAACACCGGAGCCCGTTTGAAGCCAGTTGTAGTGCGTTCGTTGAATCCTTTGCCAGTGAATAAATGGACTGAAATTGAAATAGCCAGACGTTTTGGCGAGGGCATTTTGAGATTAGGTATGGAACCCGAACAGAAAGCCAAGGCTGCTGGAGCAGCTCGTACCTTGTATATTAAGACTCCCATGTATATAGGTGGTTATGATCATGAAAAGATCACTTTGAATAGAGATGTAAATGTTTCTTATGGCTTTGATGGTTGTGTTTCAAATGTAAGTGTAATTAAAAACATTGAAGAAATTAAGAAAGAGCTTTAATAATTTTGTTTTTTTTTTGTTCCCAGCTTTATGAGGGTCTTAAACAAATTAACTTAATAGCCGATATACATGATGCGGCCAACATACAAAACTGTGGTGAAATAAATGAAATCGATCAAAACGAAACCTTTGCCCACGAAGAACAAACAAATAACGAAAATGACTTGGCGGCTTTGGATGAATGTGCCAGTGATCCTTGTGAAAATGGTGGCACCTGTTCAGTTGAAAATGATATGGCGGTTTGCACCTGCAGTGTAGGTTTCGCTGGCAAACATTGTGAAGATCGTAAGTTTTCAGTAGCAGTAATATTTAAATAGGGATATAATGCAATAAGGAGTTTTCTTTTAATAGATATTACCCTGCAATTTGATGCCAATTTCCATGGGAATGGCTATTTGGAATTGAACAGATCCCAGTTTGATGAAAACATAGAACAGAAATATTCCTTTGCGGCCATGGTATTCTCCACAAGTGATCCTAATGGTTTGTTACTTTGGTGGGGCCAACAGAAGGGTGAAGCCTATAATGGTCAAGACTTTATGGCTTTGGCCATTGTTGAGGGTATAGTAGAGTTTTCATTCCGCTTGAATGGCGAAGAAGCTGTTTTACGCAATCCCGACAAGAGAGTAGATGACGGTAGACGTCATATAGTGTTAATAAAACGTACTGATAATACAGCCATTTTGGAATTGGATCATGTATTGTATGCCGATGAGACGAACCCCAAGGGCAAGAATACCATGACTTTACCAGGCCATGTGTTTATAGGTGATTAATTTTTTTTTAATTAAACGGTTTTAAATTTTGTAAAATAAAACAATTGAATAATTTTTATTTTTCAATTTAAAGGTGGCGCTCCTGATTTAGATACTTTCACTGGCGGACGTTATAAGCATCACTTTAATGGTTGCGTGCGGGTAGTAGAAGGTGAAAGTAGTGGTATCATAGAATTAGGCAAAGTAGCTGTAAGTGGTATCAACGTCGACACTTGTCCAGAGTAAGTTCCTTTTTTGTATGCTAAAGTACTCTAAACTCTTGTTCTAACATCTCTTTCAAATATTCTTGCTGCCTTTTGACACAAAGAACTTGGAATCCTTCTAGTTTAGTTTATCATGAATTAGATTATAATGATTTTCGTTTTGATCCCAGTATGTTTGATGCTTTCGATCAACCGCCTCCAGTGCATATATTATATCCGAGACCTACACCCACTTCTGTGAACACATACAGTAGTAGTTCTTATCTACAACACTGTCATCGTTGTAAACACTATTACTGTTATGTTCAGTGTAGCCGTATTGTCACCATGGTATTTTTAAGTCAGCTGGCATCACGTTTAGTGATGACAATTTCTTTATTTAGATTATTTAACAAAATTAAATTAAAAACGTAGAATTCAATAGAGGTAGCAGTCGACAAATTTTTTATTTACTAAAATTCAAGAAAACTGGTCAATTTGTTAGTTGAATTTATTTACAAGCATTTTTAGTCAATTATGAACAAAAAAAAACTATAAAAAATAATATAAAATTTATATAATCCTTAACAGGCGGATAGAACTGTTAAATAATTTAGTATACATATTTTATATATTTCATATCATTAGGTAAAGTTATTATAAATATTATGGCACAGCTCCAAGTCATATCATATATCATATATAAATGTACATAAATATTAATAACGGGCTGATAATTTATTACTATTATTATAAACTATAAATTCCATACAAAATGTTAATTAATGCGTTACACAATATGTGAACAGCTCCTACATTTCTTTGAAGCTTTCGAAGCGAACAATATAATTTGCCTGAAGCCCAGAAAAATTTCTAATTAATTATTTAATTCTTAACTAAAATGATTATTTAAGAATAACGAAAGAAATTTTCAAATTTTAAAAGCAGCTGGCAACACTTTTAAACTTTAAAATATTTGAAAAGTACTTGGCAAATTCCCTACTTAGTGCAAAAGTATTAAATACCTGTTTGTAAAAATATCAATCTATATTATTAAGCGTTTTTTAGATCCCTTTTACGGCCGTAATACTGAACCGATTTTGAAAAAGATTTAAATATTTTTAAACGAGTTTTTACACAGATGTGCACAATCTTAATTTTATTTAAATCGGTTCGATATTTAGGGAGCTATAGGCGTTTAAAGTTGCTACTAATTTATGCACACTTATTACACACGCACGTATCAGCTTCAACTTGAAAAATAAACATAGTGTGCTTGTGTGTTTGTCCAATTTTCTTTTGCATAAAAATGAGACAGAGTTTTAAGTTGTTTATTTAAAATGTATTTTATTTTTGTATTTGATCGTGTGTATTTGTGCAAATGTTTAATATTAAATTCTAGAATGCGGTCGATTAAGTCGACCGCTGGATACAATAGTTTATTAAAAACAGTCTTATTTTAAACTAAAGATAAAAAATCTCGCAAAATAACGCACATGCTTAGTTGGCAGCAATCGGTTTTGTTTATATACCAGAAAAAAAGTGCAACTAATTTCGCAGGAAGTAATATTTTATTACTTTCAAAGTACCAAAAAGTATATATTTTTAACTTCTTATGAAGTTATACACCACGTCTAGATTTTTAAATAAGAAATGCTTCAGTTTCCTCTTAGGATGACAGATATACGAGTATCAATAAGGTTTCTAATCGTCACCATCTTTTAGCACGCCCCACATTACAGAGCTTTTTGCAACAAAGTCTCTACAACAACTGAATAGATATTTAAAAAAAAAACGAACTTGAACCTCAATAAAATTAATTCTCAGTGTTCACTAAAAAAAAAAACATTTCGACTATTTTTTTCACATGGCGGTCATGAGTACAATAACGGTCAGAGTTTTATTTGTATTCATGGCTGTGCCAGAAGATTAGACTATTTAACGTCATTTTAAGGAATTTCCTCCCATAATTAGCCAAATAATGGCTTCACGATTTTTTTCTTTGAAAGCGTGGATTTTTTTACGAATCAACTTTATCACCGATACTGGCTTCTGGCACATTCCCTTACCCTACGTCTTCACAAGACATCGACTGGAACATGACTCCGGCAGAGCAACGGCATTAATATGTCCATGTTTTTGTATGTGGCGAATACGTGTAGATGTTCATGTTTTGAAAAACCATATAATTTTCAGGTTGTGCAATAGAGATAAAATTTCATTTTTTGCGCCGTCTCTTTTATGCTACTTTAAAAATTACATGATGACGAACATAGTTGCCCAGCTATATGCTGGGTCATCGATGTCAGAGCTTAGTAGAAACATGGACATGAGCTGTCTACATTAGCCATATGCGATGTTTGACATGATGTTCATACCAAGTTGATGGCTAATGAAGACCCCCGGTTAAGAACAGTGTGTATAAAAAACTGACGGAAACTCTAATACTGAGTTCAAAAAAAATATACACGAAATTTTAACTTAAAACAAACTTAAATTTAAAACAAATTATAAAATTTTGTTTATGTTCCCAATATAATTGTACGAAAGAAAGAATAAGTGCGACATCATGGGCCTGGCAGTTATTGTCTATTACAGGGATGCTTAAATAATAAGTGGAAATTTGTTTGCGTAACACCGCGTACACATGAGCAATAAGTTTTGGCAATTATTGCCGTGGCAACACAAGATATTAACCCCCCGTTATGACTGGCAATAAATATGTTAGCAATAAAGCAATAACGCCAGCAGAATATTACTATTGCTTTGATTATTGCTTTGCGATGGTTAATAGTATTGATGTTAACACACAATTTTCAAAATTTCAAAGAGAAAGGTTCGCTAACAAAGAAGAAAATACTGAAAGACTTTTTAAATTTTCATCTGAAAAACCCATCCTGAAATAAGATATTTTGCATTTTTATGTCTTTTATTAAAGATTTTCTTTTTAATTTGCCTTTTTAATACCTTTCAATAATTTATTTAATTTTTTCGCAAAAAATTTCTTCTTTTTGTTTTATCGCGCGTCTTTTTTTTTTTTTATTTGAAAATGTAAAACGGTTAATGACGTTTCATGTTCGCAATAATTGTCTGTTGACTGTAAAACTGTTGACAATTATTGCCGCAATTATTTCCAATTACGAAAGAGATGCGTCTTCGCTGGAAGTAACATAATTTTGACAATTGCTTATATGTCAATTAATTTATTGCCAGTCAAGACAGGGGGTAACGTGTGGACCTCAAGAATATGTATTCGAACACATATTCAGCAACCGATGTTATAATACATTGCTGAGCAATAATCTTAATAATAATAATAATCTTTTAACATAAGCTGTCAAATTCAATTGTCATTGACATTTAAATTTTGTACAAATAGAAAACAAATTTAACAACAATAACATTCAAACAAAAGAGAAAAATTATTTAAATCAAAATCGCAATTATAAGCACTAGTAACGGCAAAAAAGTGCAAAAATTATTTATATTAAACTTGTAATTATAAAAAATATTTGCTTTCAGAAGATTCGTTTTCTTCCACAATATTTACAATATCAATTATTTGCTTTAAACCAACTAAAAATGTTGCATTTTTTTTTACCACATATTTTTTTAAATACAATAAAAATAACGCACAACCTTAGCCACCAAAATGTTCAAGTTTGTGTTCTAAGATATTTACGTGTTCGCCACTTCGAGATACAAGCTTGAATATTAGAAATTTGACGCCGTAATTCCGCCGGCGTTATTGCTTGCATTAAGTTCGAGTTTAGACAGGCGAACATTTGGAAGGAATACATCTGGAATTCTCTTTTGTTGTTTCTTTCGTTTTCACACAGACGAACATGTTTTCGGCAACATTCCATTATTTTTTTGCTTATTATTTGCCAAATGCATAGTAAATTTAGACAAAGAAAATGAGAACAAAGCGTATCGCCGAGTACCGAACACAAAATTTATGTTCTCTTCCCCACCCATACAGTCATACGAACATTAATGTTTAGACAATTATTTCGTCACGGAGTTTTTTGCGGCTTCTTCTTTTTTAAGTTTTGTAAAAAAAATTTAATTTTTATGTTGAATTCTGAGAAAATAAATTAATTTGTGTGAATGAATTACGGTGCAAACACTCGTCTGTGTCTATAGTTGTGGCACATACGAGTTTTAAAAATATGGATAAGAACATTTAAAAACTCCAGTTCCATTTAAAAAGTCATATTTTTAATAAAATTTGAAAAAATAAAAGAACAACTTTAATTGTCGATTTCTTACAAGTGAAATGACGATAATTTTATAATTTATCAAGAAATTTACGATTTCTTTCCAATTTCATCAGGCAGTTCTGTTTTTTTTTTATTATGTCAAGCAAATAAGTGCTGCCATTAGTTTATTTTCAGGAAGCAGAGGCAAAGCATTTAAGGAATGTTGATTTTGAAAGAACATTTTATATTAGATATATTTTATTAAAATCCCTTTGAAAACAAACATTAAAAATAACGTTTGCGTGTGTTGAATAAATTACACAGAAGCCGTACGTTACATTTCACTGTTGCCAGCTTTATTACTTTTACAACTTTCTATTTCACATGTTTTATTTAATTTTTAGCTAAATTTGCCTAAAATACATAAGGTATTACTATTAATTATAAAAATAAAGAAGACATTGGTAACCATGAACTGAAAAATTTAACATTTAATTTAAACAAATATATATAAAATATAATATAAAGCGCTGTGAATGAAATCAATAATTGATATTATAGCATTATGTATGATATAATTGTATAAACTACAAACTAAAAAAAATTATTTAATAATTGTATACATATTTAATTAATTGTACAAAACTAAGCGGATGATGAAGTTGGTAAAAAAAAGTTAGCAATAAAAATGATAAATTTCCTTTTTGTTACAGGAGTTTAATTTTAATAATATTTCTACTTTTTTATTTAAATTTTTATTTGTTTTATACTTATTATTGTGATTATTTAAGGTTTTCATTTATTTTCAATTTTTATTTTTTTATTTTTACTTTTAGCGCGGATGAAGACAACGAAGGCACCGAACCCCCAGTCGTTTAATAGATTTTTTAGTTTTTACCGAATAATTTTTAAGGAAATTTTTCTTTAAAAAAAATTGCACTTTAACGAAGAAAATAAAAAAGCGCCTCAAAAAATCAAATAATAACAACTTCTTTAATTTAGTTTTTTTATAAAAAAAAATATTTTTAAGCCAAAACTAACAAAAAAAACGTTACTTTAAAAAGTAAAAAACCAAATGTGTCATATATTTTAAAATAAATAACTTATTTAAAAAAACTAACGAAAAAAATTATAAAAATAAAAAAACAATCTGGCCACACTTAAAACACTTGAAACAAATTAAAGGAACGACAACAACAACAATACAACATATTGCAATTTTATATTAAGAATTAAAACAAATTGTATATTTAATAGAATAAAAATACAACTAACTGCATGCAATACTTTATTGATTAAATATAAATATAAAAAAAATTATCGGGCAGCCTTTTGAAACAAGAATTAATAATAATAAAAAATACCAGTGTACTTTTTTTAATCAAACCTTAAATTTTTTTTATATCTTAAGGTTAACATTTTAAGTTCTTAAGTAAAATTTAATATTTTTTTAACAAACAAAAAATCTGCCTGTTTTTATACTCAAAGATTTAACAAAAACAATTCCATTATTTGCTTATATGTGTTCTTTTTTTTAATAAATATAAATTTAATATTTACAGTAATAATTTTAATTAAAAAGCAAAGCCAAGTTATTTTTACTAATTATAGTTTTATTTAAAAAAAAATAATAATAATAATTCTTTTTCTTTTACATTTTATTTTAAATGTTTACCATAAAACATTTAATTTATAATAAAATTTCATAAATATATACATATAAAACAAATGTAATAAAATGTGTAATAACTAATAAAACAAAAATTATTAAAAACAATTAAACTGTAAAAAGTTGTTAAGTGACAAGAAAAAATTAAAGAAATAATAAAAAAAGCCAAATTATAAAATGATTGTTTTATTTTTCCTTTTTAATGATAAATACATATAAAGAAATAAATGTTGATGCTAAAATGGAATCTGATTGTTTTCAGACTAGTACCCACTAAAAAAATATTCGCTTAAAAAATTGTTTTATTTAAAAAGAAAACTTAAAAACAATGTTGTCATTTTAGGGTGTTTTCATATAAATTTAATGATTTTTTTTTATTTAAAGAAGTCAGGGTAACTCTATTTGGCAAACATATATTTTATTTAGAGTATTTTTTTACCAATTTCCATGTTTTATGTTCGCCTATATTTTTGTCATTTGCTGACCTATTACGAATTTTTTCTGAGAGGAAATGAGGGAAATCCATGAAAAACCACGAAAATACCTATTTAATGCGTTAATTTTTGATAAATTCAATACAAAAAAAATATTATAAAGATTGTACTCCATTTTTACTCAGATGATATCTGTGGGGATTCTCTCTGTAATTCTGTAACCACAAAATATTAAAACAGGGTTTACATAAACGATGCAGTTCGTTAATTGTTTATAAAACCCCAGAAAAATGTTGGATTATTTCTTTACACTGCATCTCGAAAGTATTGTCTTCCATTAAAATTGGAGAGTAAAAAAACACTACACCAATATTCGAAGCTTATGAAAATGGAGTAAATTCCTAAAATAAATTCGGAACGTTTATGTTTTTAACCAATTTCAAAAATCATCAAGACCGCCAAACAGCTCTATTAGTTTTTCTTAATATTAGGTCCTCCAATAAGACGTTTAATTTTGATACGTATAATACGTATATTTTGAAAAGAAATCATCGGATGTCAAGTAGTTACAGGTTGAGTCATGACAACTGTTAAAGGTCTCAGAAACGTTCAAAATGCTTGCTAAGCTTGATTATAGTACGAGTGAAAATTTATCAGTATTTGGGACAACAACGATGATTGATGGAAAACCAAAAAATCAAATTTTCATTCGAATTATATTTTCATTGTGAACAGTTGTCAACAAAATCGGAATTAAAAGAAAACCAGCAAAATTATTCGTACAAAAAAAGTTTTAGAATTAAAGGAAAAACAAAGATATGACTGATAAAAAAAGAAGTGTTAGAACTTATTAAATAACATTTTTGTTATTAAAATTTCTTTATTTAGAGACAAATATTTTTAACCAAACGAACAGCACAAAATCAAAGTAAAAATGAATGCTTGGTGGGTCATCAAGCGTGGTAACATCAAGCCAACAAGCATACGTACACGAACTTGACAGAAAGCATTTTGAACATGTCTGAGGCTTTTTAAAATAGTGGGCTATTGAAAATTAAACGTCTTGAATACCTACATACATATATCATTATAAATTTGGGCGATACATTTGATTTTGGAGACGACATAAATCAGAAAAGATCTGGCAATTCTTGTTCCATTTACCATTTTGTTCACAACTGCTGCTCTAAGAGCGTCAGAGAATTTTATGATTCTCCTCTTTGTTTTAATACAAGCAAGTACAGTAAAACAAGGTTATAACTAACTCGAAGTTAACATACATATATACATACGATAAAATACAAAAACGAAAAACCTTTTAAATAAACAACTTAAAACTTATTAGCTCCCTTTTATTTACAAAGTATGTATAGAAAATGCTCTGTCTCATTTCTTTGCAAAAACAAATTGGACAAACAGACATGCATGTTTTATTTATTTTTCAACTTGGAAATGATACATGCATGTGAAAGGAGTGTGCATGCATTAGTTCCCAAATATTAACTACGAAATACTGAACCGATTTTAATAAAATATAGATTGTGTACATTTGTGAATAAATATAAGAATCTGTCTAATATAAGCGTAAAATTGATCTAAAAAATGTATTTGCCTATTGATTATACACATAGGTAGATAGTTTGATATCAACTGTTTTAAATGATTTAATATTACAAATATGTATAACTGGCGATCCTGCCAGGAGCTTTTATGCATATTATACTGCTGGTGCAAACTTTGCGGTACCAAAAATTTAACAAAAATTTGAACAAGAAGGTTTTAAAGATCTGCTGAATATCGAAAGATCGAGATTTTTTTGTAATAACTACAGTCAATCTACGTCCCTAAATACACATATGTATGTATGTATTTAACAACAATATTAGAAAGTTCCAATTAATCATTACGTCATAAATAGTTTGAACGTTCTGTTCTGTTATGAATCAGCTGTTTTGATTCTGTTTAACTAAAAATCTGTATGTGTGGTTTGTTATTCTTTTTTTCCGTTGCGGTCAAATCTGTAGAAAATAGAATTCAACGTTAAGTTCCCTTTTACATATTCGAAAAAAAATTTATAAATATTAATTTTGATTAAAAAAATGGATAAACTATTTTATTGCACAAAATTGCCATTAGAAGATTCTTCTGGCTACAACTAGTTGAGCTTGAGAAATATGATATACAGCAACAAAGTGAAAATTGGGAAAATAACAGAGGGTCGTGTACCACACAATCTGGATATTCGCCCCTTCTTCTACAAAAATTCACCTGTCCAGGGTAGAATAATAGAGGTAGTAGCGAAGCTACAACAAACCAACAACAGCAAAAACAAAACTCCTTTTTATTGTTATTTAGATTCGAAGATGTCAAAAAGCACAAAAGAAATTTGGCAAATAAATTATAAATTTCATGTGTGTTTGGTTGCATTTTCTGCTCTATAAAGAATTTTGTTTCGTTTTCTTTTCTTATTGGCATTTGTAAACAAATGCTCAAGTATGCTTTTTACTAGTGTGGGTGTGTTGGTAAAACATAAACAAATTTTGACAGTTGCGAACCCCAAAAAAAGTTCGTTAACGCTTCGCTACTACCTGGATTATTCTAGCATGTGTCTGTCTTTCAATTGCTGATTTGTCAAAGGGGACTAAGTGACAGTCAAGAGTGCATATATGCATGTATATTACACATTTTTCGTTAGAAGTCGGAAAATTTTGTTTTAATTCAAGATTTTTTAAAGATTTATTTATATACTTATTTATTTAAAGCTTATTTGCGGATTTGGGATATCACCTACGCTGATGACGCTTCTTCTGACACTTTACTGTTTGGTGCATTTAGCAGGCATTTATAGAATTCATTCCTACAGTAAGATCTTCCACATTCGAAAGATCAGTCAGAATCATACAAAACAAAAATTATTTTTATTAATTTTTTTTATTTTTTGTTTATTCAAACAAGAGAATTTTTACGAAGACTGTTTGTTTACAATTTCAATGTTTTTCCTATGATTATGTTTTGCTTTTAAAAACAGCTCATTTCTATCACAGAACAAGTAACTTAGATATATTTTCTACAGAAAATAAATCCACAGAACTGCAACGAAAAGTAAAAGCTTATGAGGCCTTTGATATCATAAGGAATGACACAATTTTTAGTAATTAAATAAAGAATATTTTAAGCCCTACACTTTCTATACCTTTTCAAAAATTGTAAAATTAATTTTAATGTGTGCATTAAAACCGGGCTTCCCATATTAAATTCCAACCTACTGTAACTTTCTTAATCGTTTATGAATAAGGCCATAAATCCCTACTTATAGTACGTTATAACGGAGTTTTACTGTATAGAAAAGTATGTATTTCCAAACGAAGTATCAAAAAATTTATTTAAGAAAATCACACCATATCGAGTCATCAAGAGTAAAAAAACTTGCCAACACATTTTAGTTCTATTAAAACCACCGGTTGGTTTAGTATTTGCACTCGTTTATTTTAAATTAATATTTTAAAAAACAAAATATGTCGTTGGTTCGCTTAATTGGTACCGAGGTGAGCGGGTGCGCAATAAATAAATCGAAAAACAAAGTTAAATGGTGTAATAAACAAATATAAAAAAAGTTGTTTATTCAATTAATTGTTTTAAAAATATGCATCTATATTTTCGAGTGTATTTTAAAAGGTGTTTCAGCACCAGAGAGTTAAACTGGAATTTGTGGTCTGCTTTAGCTTTCATTACGTAATTAAAGACAAATTTCTAATGCGACAAATACTTTCTGTTAATTGATTCTAATTTACAAATATGCAGTTTTACTGTATTTTTTTCAAGGTTAGGCTGGAGGACTTTTTGCACTAATTGTTTTGGTGAGAGAAATTTATAGGACCGTTTGCGATTTTTTGCTTGTGAACCTTCTTAAAATTTGAGCCCAAAAATTAAAATGTTAATAATTTTTAATATGTTATAAAAATGCATGCTAATGTAGTGTACATACACATCTACATAACTATGAGGGTATGTGTACCTATCTACAGTCCGTCACGTTTTTGTCGGAAAAAATATTCGATAAACAAGATTTTTTGTCAAACCCTAAAGATGACAGTAAAAATTTAAAAAATACGTTCCCACAAACACATTTTCTTTATTACTATAGTTGAACGAATTTTTTTAATTTAATTCAAAGAATAATTTTATTCGGGTTCAAATTCCTTTTTCAGTATGAAAAAGTTTTTAGTTTATGTGACAATTTAGTTAGTCAATATAAAAATCTAAATTAGAACATTTGGGAGGAATACGTCAGGGTCGCGCACTTATTTATAACATAAAATTACATATTTTCTATGTAATTGAAACTTCTCCAAGAGTTTAGATACGTACTTATGAATTTAGATTCTTTTCTAAGAAAGACTTTTCTTAAAAATATTATTAACTTGAAAGAAAAAATTACATATGCATAAGAAATATTTTTTTATATATTTTTTTTTTTTGTTTGTTTCTCATATCCATTATGTACTGTACAATTCAAACAAATTTACGAGTAATAAATGTGTTTTTATACCTCATGGTAACATCTCATTTGCCTTTATTTTTATCTTTTTTGTTTAAACTTTTCTACTTCCAATTGAATTTTTCTTATCAATATTAAATAAAGGAGGTTTTAATTAGGACGTGTCGTTGTTGACGGAAAACAGTGACAGCATCTCTACAACCTTTTTATTATTCAGTCACGATAAATCACGTCCATGTGATAAGACCTTATTACCAAAGCAACCAATTACCGGTAACTCGATTTGAACGTGCACGACATGTGGTTCCAGTAGGTCTGGACTACGTGCCACGATTTACATTAATGATTTGAAGTATGGATTCCCCCCACGAAGGTGTCAAATATTTCCCACAATGATAGTGCCTTCTACCCCAATTTTTTTTTTGTTTCTGTAGACATGGGTTTAAGAAAATAACCCGCCATCGACCGATGCCCTGAAATTCAACATAACCCAAGCCATCGCTCAAATTCAACCAGATCTACATACATATATATGTATGCAACAGTTATTTAAAATTGTATCTATCGGATCCGTGCGGTCGTACCATTTCAATATCGAACTGTCCTTATTGCAAAACCCTGTTGATATACTTTTAGTTTGTGTTGGTGAAAATATTTGCGAAATAATAAAGTCCAATCAGGCGCGGAATATTTCCCAACCCAAAATAAATTAAACGTCTCTCACTTATATTGCGTTGCTAAAAGATAATTTAGAAACTTGTATGCCTTATTTAAAATTTCCCCACCCAAAAGCTTTTGCTCGTGCCGCGTCTGGTTCTAATAAACATTACCTCTCTATAAAGACTATGAAATAAATTGTTGTTTTAATTCTGTCCCCTTTTTATGTGAATAGTTAAAAATATACATATATATAATTAAATGAAAGTTTGCCACATAAGTATGTACATACATATGTACATAAGTGGGCTCGTGTCTTCCATCGTTTTCTAGGTGGGTGGGAAAGAAGAAAACAAGACCAAGTGAACAACAAAACAATTTGTTTTCGTAAACATGGAAAAGAACAGACGCACACAAGGTCTGCGTTTAGATGTCTCATATCTTATTGACATTAATCTAACTTCTTTGAACTTTCATTGTTGTTCACACAAGTCATGTCATGTTGACGACATTTGCTCGCAAATGCCTTCAGGCTTAAAATTAAGAATGAAAAAACAAAACGTAATGACAGTACATGCATCTGAGTACTCGTTTCTTTTCTCCTCGTCTCTCTCGCCTATACAGTAGCAATCATGTCAATGAATAATGACGTGTGTAAACGCAAACAAAAACAAATGCTTTTGTCAATGGAATATTTATCAAAGAGCAACAACAACGTGAATGAAATGAAATGAGTATGAAACACAATAGCAAGGTTGGCAACCGAAACGAATATCAATACCGGTATCGATTTTTTTTATATTTCGGTATCGGTATTTTAACTATATCATTAAATGCCGATACCGAAACTTGAATATTATTATTGACTAAAATCATAAAAAAAATCAGAAGAGAACCAACTGAATTATTTGTATTTCCTTTTGCATTCGCAGCCGTAAAGGATTTTTTAGTAGTTTTTTAGTGGTATTAGATCGTAGAAATGGCGGAATGAAATTCAAAGTGTTGCTAACACTGATCAATGGTGGTTCCCGAGTTTTGAAACGTTTATTGCAGGAAAAATTATCAAAATTGCTTGAAACTGCTTTGAAAATTTATTTTTTTAATTAAAAAAAAATATGTATGTTTGTATGTACGAGAATAATATTGTTGAACCCCTTCAATGTGAATGTAGTCACCAAATCTCTATATGGTACTTTTAAAATTGTGGGTATCGGTTTGCTCAACCAGCATTTATTTGATGGCAGACCTTGATGAAAAGTTATTACATGTGATTTGTGTAAGAACATGCAGTAACATTCTTCAATAAGAGCAATACAAAGCTCCTCACTGAGGCTCTGCCAAAATACATTCGATTTGCAGCAAACGCACTGATATTTATTATATTATATGTACTTATGTATGTAGAATAGTTTCAACAGCCATCTTTTAGTATGTCGTTGTAGATGGCAGCACAAACAGAAATTGCGATCTGTCAAACGTCAGCTATTAAAATTTCACCTAAATTCATCGATTAGTTTATTTGTTGTAGTCGTTTGAAGTAAGCAATTTTTGTGTTTCTTGAAAAATGGAAAAAAGTGAGTTTCATGCAGTGATTAAACACTATTACTTGAAAGGGAAAACGGCGAAAGAGACAAAAGAAAAGCTCGATAAACATTACGGTGAGTCTCCTCCGTCAGATTACATGGTAAAATATTGGATTGCTGAATTTAAACCCGGCCGAACAAGCACTGCAACAATACCATCAACAGGAAGGCCAAAAGAGGTGGTTACTAAAGAAAATCCTCGATATCGTTATGAATGATCGCCGAGTCAAGTTACGTGAGATTGTTGAAATGGTAAACATATCATATGAACGTGTTTTCAACATTTTGCATGAACATTTGCATATGAAAAAGCTATCGGCAAGATGGGTGCCGCGTTTGCTCAGTGTCGAACAAAAACGAGTTCGACAGACCACTTCAAAGCGGTGCTTGGACATGATAAAGCGTAATCCTGTTGATTTTTGGCATAGATTAATAACTGTTGATGAAACGTGGGTCCACCACTACACACCTGAAACCAAAAATCAATCGAAACAATGGGTGGAAGCTGGTGGAAGTGCTCCGAAGAAGGCGAAGACAGTGAAATCGGCTGGCAAGGATATGGCCACTGTATTTTGGGATGTACACGGAATATTGCTCATCGATTATCTTGAAAAAGGATCCACAATCACAGTAAAGTATTATCGTGCATTATTGGATCAATTGATTGATGCAATCAAGAAAAAACGACCACATTTAAAGAAGAAAAAACGCACCGGTTCACACAGCATTAGATACGATGCTAAAATTACGTGAAATACACTTCGAACTGGTTGATCATTCCTCAGATTTAGCTCCTAGTGACTTTTTCCTGTTTCCAAACTTGAAAAAATGGCTCGCAGGAAAAAGATTCATCTCAAACGAAGAAGTGAGAAATAAATGGCTTAAAAATGTTTTTTTCCTACTTAGGTAGCTTCAATATCAATCCGCCCTCGTACATATTTTTCTGTAATCATATCAACACACTGTGACATTTCCACGCAAGACAAATGTGGATGACCCAACCAACAGCTTGATTTTTATTCATCATTACATTTGGAATATATGACTTATTTTTGAAGCGTTCGCACCATTATCAATTTGTACAAAAATGATTTATTGCAATGTTGCATTCACTTCCATTGAATGGGCCTGTTAGATCTCTAAACACTCCTCCTTACCACTTTCCCGATACACAAGTTTCTTTCGAGTGCATAAGAGTTTTTGGCATCACAAATCCACCAAACTTTAATCACATGTTTTACTGGCTTTAAGGGAATGCATTCCATTAACTCTGCAGCGGTAAGGGGTTACCAGGGTCATTGACAAACGTATATTTTTTTGGTTATTGACCGTAAAGTTAAAAAATCAAAAACGTGCAGAAATATTATACGAGAAGCACTTTGTTATTTTAAAATAAAAAAAAACATTATTCAAAATAGAAGACAATAAAAACAAAAAAAAACGTTTCTAAAGTTTTATGTTGAATAAATATTTAAACAAAAATGCATAAATTTAAAACACATAAATGTTTTGTTTTTTTGGTTTAAAATAGCATTTGCATTGCACATTTGAAATTCAAATTTTCGGCGGTTCATTGCAACAAAAGCTTAATGTCTTGAATTATTTAGTTTATGAATTATTTATTGTATTTTTTTTCGGTTAAAAAATTTTTGGCCCATTTAATATTTTTGTATTATTTGTATTGCACTTTTTACAGGCTCGTTTTTTGGCCACACGCGCCTACTCTTCGGGTGTTCCCACCACTAAAATGTTTATAGATGGAAAATTCGTTGAATCTAAGACCAATGAATGGATTGATTTACACGATCCCGCTACCAATAAGGTAGTGACCCGCGTACCAAAGTGCACCAAAGACGAGATGCAAACTGCTTTAGAATCGAACAAAACAGCCTTTAAATCGTGGAGAAGCACCTCAATTTTGTCCCGACAACAAGTCATGTTTAAATTGCAGGCATTGATCAAAGATAATATGGGTGAGTTGGCCAAAAATATTACCAAGGAACAAGGTAAAACTTTGGCAGATGCTGAGGGCGATGTTCTGCGCGGCTTACGTAAGTTTTTATTAGCACTTTTTAAGCCTTAAAACAGTTTCTAATGTTTTTTTTTCTAACAGAGGTGGTTGAGCATTGCTGCAGTATTCCCTCGTTGCAAATGGGTGAAACTGCCGCCAATGTGGCCCGTGATATGGATACTTATTCCTTGGTTTTACCTTTGGGTGTTACTGCCGGTATTGCTCCCTTCAATTTCCCCGCCATGATTCCTTTATGGATGTTCCCAGTTGCCATTACCTGCGGCAATACCATGTTGCTGAAACCTTCAGAACGTGTTCCTGGTGCCACCATGATGTTAATGGAATTGCTTAATGAAGCTGGTTGTCCCCCCGGCGTTGTCAATGTCATACATGGCCAACATGATGCCGTCAACTTCATTTGTGATGCTCCCGAAATCAAGGCTGTCTCATTTGTCGGTTCTGATCAAGCGGGCAAATACATTTACGAACGTGCTGGCAAGAATGGTAAGCGTGTGCAAAGCAATATGGGTGCCAAGAATCATGGTATTGTCATGTCTGATGCCAACAAGGAAAACACTTTGAATCAATTGGCTGGTGCTGCTTTTGGCGCTGCCGGGCAGCGTTGCATGGCTTTGTCTACTGCTGTGTTTGTAGGTGATGCTCAAAAATGGATCCCCGATTTAGTTGAGCGTGCCCAGAAGTTGAAGGTTAATGCTGGACATGTTCCCGGCACCGATGTTGGTCCCGTTATCTCTGCCCAAGCTAAGAAACGTATTGCCGATTTGATAGAATCTGGTGTCAAACAAGGTGCTAAACTTATTTTAGATGGCCGCAATCATAAAGTTCAAGGCTTTGAAGATGGCTATTTTGTTGGACCTTCCATTTTGACAGATGTTACCCCCGATATGGAATGTTACAAAGAAGAAATCTTTGGCCCCGTATTGGTCATTCTTAAGTCTGATACGCTCGATGATGCCATCCAATTGGTTAACAACAATCCTTACGGTAACGGAACCGCTATTTTTACTACAAACGGTGCCACCGCCCGTAAATTTGTCAACGAAATCGATGTTGGCCAAGTTGGTGTCAATGTGCCCATTCCAGTGCCTTTGCCCATGTTCTCCTTCACTGGCACTCGCGGTTCCTTCCGCGGCGATCATCATTTCTATGGCAAACAAGGTGTTAAGTTCTATACCCAAACAAAAACTGTTACCCAATTGTGGCGTGAAACCGATGTCACCCATACTCAGGCCGCTGTAGCCATGCCCACTATGAAGTAAACAAAATGGGGCTTGAACAAGGCAGAACTAAAAGAAGTCGTATAACGAAAAGAATTGATGTTTTAGAAACAAAGTTTCTAGAGTGCCTTAATGGGGAATTTTTACGGTTTGCACATTTGCTCGTTTGTAAATTTTCAATAGTCTTCCAGTTGTTTCAACTACTTTTTTCGTTTCGTTTTTCACGATAATATTTTAGCTGTTGAGTTCCCCATTAAAAAATTACCAATTTCAATGCATTTATTAATTTTAATTTATTATACTCGTATATGTACATAATAATTACTTGCAGCGTATATTAGTTTAAGTTTTCTGACTAGAACTCAAGAATTAATGTAAAATAAAAAGTATTTAAAATAAAAAAATAGCAAAATGTACTAAACATGCAGTTTTTAATTAAAGTTATTCATTCAATATTGTAAATCTAAAATCAGCTGTTATAATTAACTTGCTAAAAGCTTAAAAAATACACTCACACTTTGTAGCAGAAAATCATGCTATGTGTGCTTAAATTGCAGATGTACAACGAAGGCTGATTTCTGCTAATATTTTTTTATCTATATATACATAAATAAGCAAAGACAAATTTTTAGATCCCTTTTTCTCCTTTGTTCGCCAACCGATTTTCTTCATTCTTTTACCAAATGGTAAAAACTGTTTTAGTTTTAGTGACCCGACTATATATTACTTAAATAGGTTCAGTATTAAAAGAATAAAAGGCTCATAAAGTTGACACCACTACAAATGGTAAAAATACACACGTACACGCATTCACTTATGTAAGTATTGGTTCAAGTAAAAACATAAGCAAAGCAATGAGAGTGTTTAAGAGATATGTGTAAATGAGTAATAAGATCTTTTTATAAATGTGCGTGTTTGTATGCAATTTTATTTCGTTTGTTTTTTCAATGGGGAAGGGAATAAGTAATTAGGTAGTTTTTTTCTCTTTAAATGAATGCAACTAAAATATGTACACGTTTAAACTGGTGGTCGAATTTCGACCACTAGGCGTACTCTAGTTATTATTAAATAACTTTAAAAATTCTTTAAACATTATATTCTCATGTACATACGAGTACATGTAATATTTTTGACATTTTATATTAGATTGCTGTGATAAAAATTTATTATAACAACGTTCTCATAATAATTAGTTTAACACTGCAATAATAATAATTTGAAGTCTAACTATGTAAAATAATTCTCTCTGCGATTGAATTTGACGTTTATTCTATGTAAGAGGCTGTTAAAAGTAGTAAATCGCAAGGGTTTGTTTTTCATATTGACTTGATGTGACGTCGACAAATAGTTACTTCAGGTAATGATGGATACTGTGACATTCTTTTGGTATGTTTGCTTTGATGTTGAGAGCATCTTACAATAGAATTTAATTTAGATCTCTATTTGGTATAATGTTGATCTCGAAAACGCTGTGTATTTTTTTTTTTGGGATGAGCGAAGACTTGGTGATTTTGTTGGCCATCTTCATTGTTATGCAGTGTAATCTCTAATACGGTAGTATTTGCTGCAACCTCTGCTTCCTTTGCCAACTCATTTGTGTACGTTTAACTCTTCTATTCAAACCTCTGTAATGTCTTTGCAAGAACAATTTTTTCCTCACAAAATCAGATTCTTTGCACAATTTGAAATTTAATTTTTTTTGCTATTTTTCGTTGTGCAATTTCATAGCATTGCCAGTTTAAAATTTTTTTTAAACACATGTTTCTGCCGGTTAGAAAAATACCCACCACATTTGAACATTTCCTTGCTCACACAAATCACCACATTTGAAATTAAGAGAAAAAATATTTGAATTATGAGACAAAGTACACAAAAGGATGTACTACAGGTCCTTTCTATTGATTTTTAACCAAACGACCAAATAAAAAAGAAACAAAACACAAACGCTTGTACTTAGTTCTTGTTACAACTAATGTGACAGTTTAACGTCTGTCAAATGCATAAATAAAAGTTCGCAAAAGCAAATAATAAAATAAAAACATAAAAAAATTCCAAAGAGTAGACACGAAATTGCCAGGAAAATAAAAAAAGGATTTTCCTTAATCAGAAATACAAATTCTTTTAAATAAAAAAAAAACACAATAAAAATTCAAAAGAAAAATAAATCATAAAAAGCAAAAAGTTGTTTATAAAAAAGAAATAATTCCGGGAATTATAAGAAAAAATAAAAGAAAGTCTTTGCTTGGGAAATTAGAAAATAAAAAATCATTTATTTTAGAAAAGAAGAGTCAGTTGTGTGTTTTTTATAAAGTGATAAAGTTTAAATTTAAAACGAACTTTGAATGTGTGAATTTTTCTTTTATTTCTTAAAATTTGCACTCTTTTCAAGGATATTTGTAACCTACCCCACTTTTTCTATGTGTTTTTATTAGAACAAATACAAAAATCAACGTGATTTTTACACACGCACATCATATGTGCGAGTATTTGACTATTGGTACCACAAAGTTTCTTCAACTGGCTAAAGAGGAGTATTAAACGTTAAAAGCCAGTATTCTAGTTAAAGTTTACGTGCCCTTTATGACTTGGTATATTAAATCAATAATAAATTTTAAATAACTTCAAACCAAAGACTTTGCAAAACCTATCTATCAGTTTGCGTTGCTAAGGAAAACATTAACAAAAAATCTCTGTTAAGAGGAGCAAGCAGCATATGTTTGAGAACATTTATAAATTTTAATTAAAGTTTAAAAGATTATTAAAGCCATTATGTATAAGACCATAAGGCACGGCGAAAATAGTTTGCAATACACTATTTTACCGCAAAATGATGATTTTCGTTTGGAGGGCAAAATAAAATCGGGCGGAAGTGCTGGCGTTAAGAAAAATAAAGCCAAGAAGCCTAAAAGAAGGAGCTTTTTTGCCTATTTGGGTTTGCTGTTTGTGTGTACCGTCATAATAGGGGCTGTGCTGGTGCCTTTCCTAGTATCAGCCGAATGTTTGCCCAACCCCGCAGATTGGTTTTTAAAAACCAAAAACGCTTTTAGCAAAATGCCAGCAACCGACATAAAAGAAAATGTGCCCACTCATTTAAATACGCAGTCAAATTTAATGCTAAATAAAGGTAATTTGGCCTTGAATGTTGGTAAACCGGTCAAAATTATCAACAAAGATGGTGTGGAGAAATTTATTTTGAAACTAAATAAATCCCTGACCACAGAAGCTACCAAAATATTAAATGATACAGCCAGCAAAAATGTTGCCCCTGCCAATCTTAGCCAAGCTGATGTTGTGAATAATTTAAACCCTACTGAGCCTAATCAGGTTGAAAAGATATCCGTGACACATTCGAAGTCAAATGAAGCAATTGTAAAAATTATTACACAGTCCTCCATTATTAATGAAAATTCTGTCAGCACAATTAAATCATTGCCGCCTCTCACTACTTTAAATGATATTTTAGATGTTTCCACGGCTGCTACGACCATAGCCACGCCTTTAGTAAATCGTACTTTATCTGCAGCCCCTTTACCGAATGTGCCACGAGCTTCTTTGCAGTCAGCATTAAATCCAAACTCTAACAATGCTTCTACGCAGCCCACCATTACAACGCGTATTATGCAGGTTCCTCTCTTAAAATCGACCGCCAAGAAACCCGCCGTCATACCACCAGTTTTAGTTAAAAATCTCTCACCTATACAACCTACTCCTGACACAAGTAGTCTTAATGATATTTTACCCCCCAAAAAGGCAAACACAAAGGATGTTAATGGCAAGAATGCAGCTAATGCAGACTGGATTAAAACTCATTGGCCGTACATTGATCCATCAACATATTTTCAATGGAACGTAAGTTTATTTTGTTTGTTTCAATTGTTTGTGCACATTTTAAAATTGAATTGCAAAGCCTTTCCATTAATTATTTTCAATTATTTTCATTTATTCTAATCACTCAATTAACGCTGTTTAGGGCTATAAAACTGAGGACAGCGTTTTACTGCCTGCTCTATTGGGTTTTGCTTTAATTGGCGTCATTCTGATAATCACCGTTTGCTTGGTGGCACGCAATAAGAGGACAATAGTAACATCAGTAAGGAAACGTAATCGTAATGTAAGTAATTTTTCTTTATTTTAAATATTAAAAAGTTATATAAAGTGAAAGAAAGACATTGAAAAATTGTATACATACAAATTTGCTGAGTCTAATGAAAATCTTAGGATAGAAAAAATTCTAGAGGTAAAATAATTTATTACTTTCATTACGAATATTTTATAAAATTTCCAAAAAAAATTGTCATCGAAAAACTGTTAACTCCATTATGATGCCCAAAGGAACATCTAATATCTAAAACTAGGAGAAATTTCGAACCCTGAGAACCAGCCAGACCTTTTTACAAAGCTTAAGTCTCAGAGTATGTGCTGAACTAATTGTTCCTCTTCGTCGAAGCAGTTTCTGCAGAGCCCACAACGTGTGATGACGCCACTTCTCTTTAAATGGTCAGGAATTCCTTTCTTCTATATCTTCTTAGTGAAATCCAAAGAAAACTGGGAATCCTTGAAGGTTCTCGTAAAGTGTCCACCAGAGAGGGGGGAAACCTAAACCTTCCGACGTGAATCCGATCGTGTGGTGACGCGCAATAATATCATCTAAGAGTACAAACGCCTTTCTTCCACAAGTTTCTTTGTTCTATCTCTGCTTACTGGAGGCCAGAGTTCTGAATAACTTGAATTCTGCTCCTAAAATGCCCACCATGGAGGAAAGCTTAACGTTTCAATATTCCTCCGCTCGTACAGTGAGTGTCCTATCATAATATCGAACAGAAATGAAAACGATATTCAACTAAGTGAATATAAATATTCTTTGGTGAAAGTACCATGCCCAAAGACAAGCCAGCTCTTGGGTCTCCGTTACAACCTCTTGCCCTGAAATTCATACTATCCTAACATATTTCGCTTAAGCAGGGTCTCAGAATAAATGCATGCCAACACTAAATTTTTACTTCACCAGCTTGCATTCGAGCTGACTATCCACATAGATGTACGAGTAGATAGTTCTTGCTGCACTTTATACCTTTTGCAATGCAAAAATATGCTTACTCGTACACTGCGGTCCATGATCTCCACAGTTGAGAATAGACCCGATCATTGCAGTGCACACTAAATATAAATTTTTAGCCCCATCTGCTCCCAAAGAGCATCTTCATCCTGTCCCCAGCAATATGGTATTTTCGCTCAATCTGAAAAGTTTTCACAAGGTTCCAGGAGAGCGGAGTAAGAACTCCTCGGCGGAATTTAGCGCCACACTCTTTTAGTAAAACTTCCGCCCAGCATACCGGGTTTCTTGGAGAAACGCATGCATGATTCTCTTTTCGCCTTTCTGATTTTAACTTTCAAACATTGAAACTCTGTCGTTAATTGCTCCAGTCTGGGGGATATTTTGAGAATATTGCGAAATACCTGAAAAATAGCTGAAAAATTTTGAAACTGAAAAAGGGAAATCCCCGTAATATGTAAATACTTATTTATATTGCGAAAACTAACATAATTATGGACAAAAACTCCATTGTGGTTAAAATTCAATTAAATTGAAAAAAAAACGAAAAAGTTATGGAAATCGAAGAGATTCGTTCGATGGGCACCCTAGGAAAAAATCAATCAAATTATATGTGTACATATGGGATATACTTATCGATAGCCATACGTTGACATCTCGTAGCTGGATTTTTATTCCTCTCCGCGAGACCAAAGTTAGTTAAAGTATCTATTAAGTTATTTTATTTCGTAATTAGTAAAAATCGGGTAGGAGTGGTCAACGTATTATCATCGATATGTACATATACGAGTACATATCTATACAAATATTATAAATAGGAAAAATTTATAAGTTTGGATATTTAATAGGTAATCTCTGAAACTATTCATCCGATTCCGAATACTGTTTCAACAGTATTTACAATGGAATATCAGGGTGAACATTAAATATTTCAGGGTGAATATTCATTTGTTGAATGTTTTGAGTGGGCGTGGCAACTTCCATATATGGTACATATTTATTATCGAATATATAAATAACTATAATAGCGAGAACCTTGAAATCGGGTGTAACTATATTTGCAAATGTGTGCAGGTAGATGAAAAATTTCGTGTGGCAGTTTTCTCGCTTGTGAGAATAATAGGAAAAGTGTAAAAAACAAAAAATTTACGATTGCGAAAATAAAAATATAAAAAAACAGACGCAGAATGGTTAAAACATTTCAATGCCTTATCAAAACTTAAGTATAAAAAATAGCATTTCCAAAACTTATTATTTACTTTCGGCCGAATTCGTAATTCAAAAAAGTTGTATATGTTGGATTATTCATAATCCTTCTTCTAATATATCAATAGACAACGGCTGGCCGGTGTATAACTATGAAAAATAAAATTTACTTTTTTAAGTTAATCGAGTCGCATAGCTTTTTCTTTATATGCATATTTTTGTTAAAATTTTTATTGTAATTATATTATAAAACACTTTATAACAATATAATTGGGGGATTCAAAACGTACCCTTTTAAGTCATAATGTCTTAACATTTTACAATAGGTAAAAAAAAATGTTTGCTTCAAACAAAAAAATGCATATTAAGTCATGCATATGCATATTAAGACCTTTTAAAGTATGTTTATTGTTTTGTCATATCCAAACGGTATAAATATGAGGGAAGTGTAAGGAATAAGGGGTATGTATGTATATAAGCTTAATATGTATTTTAGTTATGTACTGGATAAACTCGGTAGATAGACATTGTATAAATTTTCATTATGAATACGGATGTTTATATGCACTAGTATTTTATATGGTCGACGCAATCGACCATATTCTACTTATCTTCTATCTATATAATTAATATGCAAACAAGTTCTTTTAGATCCCTTTTACGCTCATATTATACAGAAGATTTTGGCAAAACTTATATCATTTTAAAGATATTTATTCACAAATGTGCACAATCTATATTTTGTTAAAATTGCTTCAGTATTTTGGGAGCTATAAGCGTTTAAAATTGCTACTAATAAAAAAAGAGGTAGTCAATAATAAATTAATAAATTATTTTTATTAATTTTCAGAAGTACATTTTTATTATATTTTTTTTTTAGCTTTGTTTTAATTGTACGAAAGAAGGAATACGTGTTACATCGTGGGCCTGGCAGTTAATTTTTTTCTCGGTAAATTTTTTTTTAATTAATTAACTGCTGGTTTGGCAATACTATCAGTTTGTTTACTTAAAAAATTATTGAAACAGATATCATTTGTAAATTTTTAAAGGGAAACTTTGTGCTAATAGAAAAATTCATGCAAGTAAACATTCTTATACATGAATACGTGTACATACATATGTGCATTTACAATGTGTGTATGTATATTAAGTAATGTAAATTTTTGGTTTCCGTATGTTCTCAGACGACTTCAGATTAGCGTGGTTTCAGCCGGCGATCAGAAGTATTTTCTTTTTTACGAAATGAATTATTTAATTGAAAAATATTACAAAAATGTAAATGCTGATTCATAATTCTATCCATTTTATTTGTTTTACTTTCCCATTAAAGTGCTAACCGTCAAACTTCCTTTAATTAAATTTGACATCAACTTTTTTTATTAAATTGTGCCGGTTAAGTGTTAATCATACAGTGCGTAATACAATTTAGCCAAACATTTGGTTAAAGTTATGATTATTTTTTAATTGAAGATGGTGAAAACGGGCGTGAACAGCAAAAGATTTCCTGACGGCTTTTTAAATAAAGTGCTACCAATTTTTCAGCCTTTAAGTATTTTCACATAAAATTGCATTAAATTATGTATGCATATATACAGTTTTAACTTAAAGGAAACATTTCCGAGTTGCGGTTTCCTTTTTGAATTTACAAAATTACCAGAACCCTGGTAAGCCCCTAAGTAATCATAGCATACGACATACATACATACTTATCATAAGTTCAAATAATTTAACTTTGAACACAGTTAAAATTTTGTTTGCTGGATCGGTAAACAAACGGTATATATCCTGAAGATTTTTGTTAGACACTTTTCGCATATTCCGTAATGACAATTTTGCAGCGTCCTTAAAAAAATTAACATAAGCTCCGGAACAAATTTTCAAATCGCTGGTCAAATGGCCCCTGGTCATGACTGGCAAAAAATATGTTGGCAATAAAGTAATAGCGCCGGCAGAATAACATAACAATATTACTTATTGCTTTGATTATTGCTTTGCCATGGGTAATCGTATTTATGTTAACACACAATTTACAAAGTTTCAAACAGAAAGGTCCGATAATAAAGAAGAAAATTAAAGACTTTTTAAATTTTCATCTGAAAAACTCATCCTGAAAGAAGAAATTTTGCGTTTTTAAGTCTTTTATAAAATATTTTCTTTTTAATATCTTTTAATAATTTATTAATTTTTTTGCAAAAAATTTCTTCTTTTTGTTTTATGGCGCGTCTTTTTTTTCTTTCATTTGGAAATGTCAAACGACTTATTACGTTTTATGTTCGCAATTATTGCCAAGTACGAAAATGATGCGTCTGCATTGGACATAACATCATTTTGACACTTGCTGCAATATATGTCAATGAATTTATTGCCAGTCAAGACGGGAGTAATGCGTTTACTATTTTATATTGTCAGTTAATATTAATTGTTCTACTATATTATAAAAATCTCAATTTTATAACACAATTTTTATTTTAATGCATAAAAATACACATTTTCCACAAATTGTTGTCAAACAATTTGTTGTTCGTCGCAACACTGCTTCTTACTACAATGCATTATTTAACGGTAAATTTTTCTTAATAAGTTCCAACTTTAATACTTTTATTTACAGCTATGTGATTTGTTTTGCTTTTCTAATGTCAAATTGTAAATTCGCACAGAAGAGCATTTGTTGCTCGTGGGTGTGTGTGTGTGTGTGTGCGTATGCACGACTTTTCTAAACAAAAGAGAGTTTTATAGAGATTTCATTGAGACGAGTGCTCTTAATTTGCGACTGCACTGACAAACGTCGGTTTAGCTGCGTGGCATTTTTTTCTGGCATTTTACTATACAATTTGACGTGTTAAACATCTTTGAAATACCCCCGATTCAAAAAAATCTAGTAGTATTAAGAAAAAAAAATAGTTTTTAATACTACACTTTATTCATAAACGTAACAAAAAGTGTAAAAGAGGTGGACAGACAAAAGGAAGAAGTAGCAGAAAAAAAATTGTTAAAAAGTAAAAAACAACTTAAAAAAATACATGTCTATGTACAACTAAAGTTTGTATAGAAGAAAAAAAACAGGAAGACGAACGAATATATAGGAAAAGCATTTGCTGTTGCTGGTGTGTGTGGACTGTGTGGCAGATTTAAAGTTGCAGATATAGGAAAAGAAATCTTCAAAAAAAAATGGCTATTAAACCTGGTATGGGACGCAAGACGTCTTCAAAAAATCCTCCGATTTTAAGTCATGAATTTGTCATACAAAATCATGCCGATATTATATCCTGCGTGGCAATGGTTTTCGTATTGGGCCTGATGGACGAGTCTACTGCTCCGTTTGCCAGCGCTTTTATATCTTTGCATCACAATGTTTCCGGTGAGGAACCGACAAGGGAACAACCTTTTGGCAAACCTTATAGTTATATGGCTGGCATTAAGGACTATTGTGCTGTTTTCTTTTATACCATCACCTGCATTATCATGCATGCCATTATACAGGAATTTGTATTGGACAAAATTTCCAAGAAATTGCATTTATCGAAATTTAAACTATCTTTGTTTAATGAAAGTGGACAATTGGTGACATTCTATGTGATGTCTTTCGTGTGGGGTGCTAATGTCATCCTAAAGGAAGGCTACTTTAGCAAATTTTCTCTGCTGTGGGACGACTTTCCCAACCATCCTATGACTTTCCTGCACAAGTTCTACTTTATCATCCAATTGTCCTACTATTTGCACATGTTGCCGGAATTGTATTTCCAAAAGGTACGAAAAGAAGAACAGCAACCAAAAATTGTGCACTCCATTTGCGGCTTCTCTGTTATCTGCTTGGCCTATAGTTTTGGATTCCAACGCATTGCTCTTGTCTTGTTAACCTTACATTATTTAAGTGAAATTGTGTCCCACATTTTCCAACTGATTGGAGTGTTCGATAAGGATGAAAAATTGGCCAGTGCTCTTATTGTTAATTCGACTGTATTTGTTTTTGTACGTTTCACTACCATGGTCATTGGTGTTTTGACCTTGTATTATGGTGTGGTAGCCACCACATCTAGTAAATTGCGTGGCTTTTTGGCTTTGGTCTCACTGATGGCTTTGCAAGGCTATTTGATCTTCTCTTTCATCACCGAGCAGCTGAGGGCCAAACGTGAGGCTAAACAATTGGCTAAATTGCAGTCATCATCACAAAAGAAGAAGAGTACCAAGGAGAAAACAAAACGTAAGCGCGAATCAGATTTGCCCGAGGCTGATCAATCACCAAATGCTCCTATGAACCACAAGGTTAAAGCTAAGTAAGACAACATTTATGCTTAAGAATCTATGCAACAACAAAAATCTACAAGCTTCTATGAGAGAGGAAAGTGAAGTGACTAAGAAAAACGACTCCAAACGAGGAGTTGAAGAATTATACTTTTGATTCTTATTATTAATTTTTTTTTTTATAAAACAGAACTAGCTAGCAGGTAAAATGAACATTTAGGTCAAGGCCGATGAATAAGCTTATCAATCGGCCTTGATCTACCTATGAATTTAAGATTTCTTTAAGTATGCTAAAAAACAGTGCTAAACGCAAAAGTAATTAAGTGGTCAACTTTGGAAAAGCATCTACAAAATTTAGTTAAAAGGTGAATTAAAACTGCATAAAGTTTTAGAAATTTTACTAAAAATTCTCCTATAGATAGTTCACTTAAAAAATCCTAAGCATATTTAAAAAACATTATCAAAAGAATAGCACATATGTTCCAAAAAAAATTAATTTCGTGCTTTGGGTTAGTACTCATCGTTAAAAAAAATTTTGAAATTTACATCTCCGGATTCTATTGCTCCATTCCTTAAGAAATTTTCATTTTACTTGTAAGTCTTTAATATTTACTTTCCTAAACGCATTTAAATCATTGTGAAGCTGCTGAAACTTTTATTTTACTATTTATTCTTATTTTCTGTTTCTTTATTATAATTTTTATAAATATGCACAGTGAAAGCTCTACACCATAGACGGACGGATTCCACTGTTCCGCGATTTTCTATTTATTTGTAGAAACGATCATCACTACGAAGTTCGGTGTCCGCATACGGGAGCTCTCACTGTATATGTATATAACTTTGTTATTCAGTTTTTTAAAAAACTTCCAAACATTCTCATATAAAACATAACAAAAATTATGCTTCCTTTACTTTTTAAAGAAAAACTCAAATTGAAAATAAAGCAAAAATGTAAAATTGTGAATTTTATATATTTTTTTACTAAAAACTCAAACTAAAATCAAAACTATTAAGAACTATGTTTATATATGTATATCTATTTTTTTTTATAAATTAAGTAAGTCTATGTGAAATTTATATTAATGTGTAGCGTGATCGTAATGCATATTTCAGAAATTATATTCAAGTGGTTTTTTTTTAATTTAAATAACAACATTAAAATATTAGTTCCATGTTTGAAAACAAACCGCTTGTACTTTATATTCTTTTTCTTCATAAATTCTTTGAAATCAATTCATTCCAAGTTCAACTTGGCTGCAAGCAAACTTTAAATAGCAAAAATATGTTAAATTTCGAAAAACATTATCTTAAAAAATTTTAGTTTAATAACAAGACACAAACGAAAAACAATAATAAAATAAAACATATTTTTTTACAAAACAAAGAGAACTAAAAACAAAAATTAATATGTTTAATATTTATTTAATATTTAATACATATTTGCAAACAAAGGTAAGTTGTCTGGGTTTCTAGTTGTTTTGTTGACTGTATGGCGGACAAATTTAAAACAATGGTCCAAGACTTGAAGTAGGAATTTTCAAATAAAGTAAAAATTTTCCAAATCTTTTCCTAGATGGCAAAGTTTTGAGGGAGCACACACATATATTGAACTAAAATGCAAGCGCATTGATAATATTCTTTTTTTCAAGTCGTTTAAAATATTTTCTCTTTGTTAATTAGCTAATTTTTTTGTAATGTTTATTAGTTTTAAGGTAATTTTTTACACAAATGTACATTAGAAGGAGTTCCTAAAGAAAAAAAGTTGTTATGATGATTATCAAAATATTTAGGAAGTCTAAAATTGGCCGTTTACAGTTTTTTCTACTTTTTCTTATTTTCTACCAAAACAGAAATTTGTTATGATTTGCGATGGAAATAACACCTTATTTCCAAAATCTACGAAAACGAATTGGTTCATTATTTCAGATCAGTTCAGCCATTATTAAGTTATGAGTGATTTACACACACATCTATAAGGACATCAACTTAATAATAGTCAGAAATGATTTGGATGACCTTTTTTAATTATTTTTTTATTACAAACTGGGATGGGGAGAAATCAGTAAGTAGCTTCCTATTTTTGATAGCGGGAAGTTAAAAAAAACATACAAGGCAAGTCGCACTAATGTTCATAAGTTAAACAAATTTGCTTCCTATAACGCAACTTAGTTGGTATTTCTTAAAGAAGATAATTTTGTATTACAATATTTTATTTTGCAGGATCTAGAAGAAACTGGCGCTGAAGATAATACCACCTTATTAACCAACACCAATTTATCGGATGAAGATTAAGGCGAATATTTTGAAAGAAAAATATCAGAAAACGCAAGTAAATACATACTTATGAAGGTTCACAATATTTTATGTTTAAAACTTTTTAAAACTTACATTTAACATAAAACACACACGCAAAAGTACACGCAAGAAAACTATCAAATGATAATTGATTTTAATATGACTCAATTATCGCATAACAATAATTTATTTAAAAAGAATTTCAAAGAAGATTTCGAACAATATCGAATGCCGCAGATTGCCGCAAAAAAAAATAAATTCTTAGAAGAATACAGAAACAAGTTTACATTTGATTTAAAACGCTTTTGAATGAAAAAGGAATTCGTGATTTAACAAATTAAATGATTAAATTTAACTTTTTTTACAGAATATAAATTAAAAAATTATGTATTAAAATAATTAATTCTTATTTAAAATTATTCTAAACAAGATTTTCATATACTGAAAATCAAGCTGTTCAACTATTCGATAAAGTAGTAAGTAGACTGACTACTCAACTGAATTCAAATATTTTCCTTTTTCCATTCAAACAAATTTGGAAAAATAAATATAAAAAACTTAAACGATTTATTGAATATATTTAATACAATTAGTTATTTAAAAAAAATTCCAAAGAAGGGTTTCATTAAAGAAGCGGATACTGGCAGCTAAATAAATAACAAGTTTCAAAAATAATCCATACTGCTGAGATAAGAAATTTGTCTGAATGATTTATTTTTACTATTCGAAGAAATTTCATTAAATTTAATTGAAGTTTTTTTTTTAATTCCAGCCCTACTTAAAAAAAATCTAACTTTATTATTATTAATTAAAAATAAAGTAATAAAATGAATTAAAAACGCTTATTTATTGAATAAAACAAAATGAAAACGGCTCATATTAAGCAAAAACCACTAAAGCAGCATTATTAAGCAAAACAAAAAACAAAATTTTTTAAATTAAGATAAATAAGGTAAACAATTCAAGTATTAAAAACTCAAAAAATTTTATAAAATTAAGTCCTTATTTATATAAGTAGGCTTAAAACTAAAAAAAAAACTCATACTTTCCTAACAATATAAAAGTATATATTTATTTAATTTCCAATTATATTTAAGTTTTTCCAACTATATTGAATTAATTGGAAGTTATTAAGCCGGGACTGATTTCGTTAATTCTAATAATTATAAATCAAATTATTAATATTTATTATCTTTTTAAGAAAGGAATACGGGCAAATGTGTAAGAAAAACAAATACAGTGTTGCGGCTTTCGAAAACTGTATAGGTTCAAAAACAATTAGCTATTCTTGCAATCCTTCTTTAAAAAAATAAAATAATTTATATCAATCTATGTATTTAACAAAGTTAAGCCTGATTTAATATTCTTTAGAACATGTTTTAGTAAAAAAAATTTAACACTAGAAAATTTTTAAAAATATTTGCAAATTTTTGGCGAAAAAAGGGTTAAAAAAATTTCAAAACTTTTTTGACCTTCCAAAATTGTTGGCTATTTCTGAGGTACAACTTAGCTGTTTTATTAATGTAAATCTATTTACTGAAGGAGACAGTCAAGGGATAACAAATCCGTCCTAATAGTTTTTATATCTAATAGATTTTAGGTTAAATTGGACTTTCAAGCTCCAAACAATATCCTTTAAATTTTGTTGATTGTTTTCTTTTGTTTACAAATGGTATAGCCACGACTAAAAAATCTGTGACCCATTAAAAGAAATTTATTATCAAATGGGGAAAAATATGTCAGAATTTATGTGTTTTTGCTTTTATTTATTATAAAAAGATGCCAATATACATATATTTTTTTAGTTAAAAACTTTTGCTCAAATACGAATAATTATCATTCGAAGAATTTGTATACGAATAGTTTTATTCGAACAATTATCATATGTACATAAACACACTTTAATACGAATAACTTTTATTCGAATAAACAAATTGATGTTAAAAATCCCGAGTTTGAGATGGGAGTTTTTGATATATGTACATAAAAGTTTGAATTTAAGTTTAAAAACCTTCATATCAAGAATTTGAATTCAAAATAGCGAATTATATTTTCCAAAAACTCAAAATAGAGATACAAAGCATAAAAAATCGCTTAAATTCAAAATAATAAAATATACAAAATAACAGAAAAAGATGAAAGCTTGAAAAAGTTAAACTAAATGAAGCATAAATCGGATAAAACCATGTTATATTAAAAGGATCTTGATTGTAAAATCTTAATAGAGATTACTTTTTTAAATGCGATCAATGTTTTCAAAATATTAGCTTTATGGTCAGACGGGAGTCCACAACTTTTAGCAGGTTGATATACAATTCAGAATTTTTTAAGTTAAAGAAAGTGATAAGAAACACTTTTTCCTTGAAAACTTCAAAATATTTAATTTACCAAGTTCAGAAGTGAAGACTCAAGGCAGTAATCGATTTCATATAATGATGGAACGTGTATCATGAAGTTTTGTTTAGTAGTTTTTCATTTGTATTTTAACAAAATAACAGACAATAATAGTATCATATGGGTATGACGGAAGCGTATCTACAAATATCATGGTGTTCGCAGATAAGCTGATAGTTATCATTCTGAGCGAATTGATGATTGGTGTGGTGGTAGCAATGCAGGAGACAGAATGTTTGCCCGGAAAGTGGTACCCCAACACTATGCGTAAAGATTGTGGCAATGCATCTAGGGCCTATCCTTAACTTAGACCAAATGATTATACTCATGAGCTAACGCCCAATACTGGTTTGTAAACTTAAATTGTTCCCAACATATATATTTATTTATGCATACTTTGGCGAATGGTAAATATTTACTCAGCACTACCGGTCGCAACATTTAACTTGTTTAATTCAAAAATTTAATTTACATTTGCAAACGGAAATAGAAACTGAATCATTCAAAGCAGCATGTCATGGATACTTCAACCACAAAGTGGTATGCCTGCGGCTACATCGAATGCCTAATGTATACTTAACATAATACTTTCTGCCATCATTTTAACAAATATGGATTAGTTTCTTTCCAAGAAATAAAATAACTAACTGCATACTTATGTAGTTGTTGATCTTTTTATTTAAAAATTCCTACAGGCGCCTTATGTTTTGTATTATGTGGTAGGAACTCGCAATGCGATTGTTGCATTGATTGTTATTAAAGAAATTTCTCAACTCACCATTAAAATATTGCACTTTTCTGGTGCCGTTGTATTTATTTATTTATTCTTTATATACTTTCTATTTCTGTTTTCACAATGATTTGCTGCTTGATATTTTCAAGCATTTTCACTTTTTTATATGAATGATTTAACGGAAAATGAATTTTTAACAAATTTTAGCTTACAATTTACGTATTTCACTTTTTCACAGGCAAAATTTTGCCATTTTTCACAAACACAAAACAATTTAATTAAAAGAAAAAAAGTTCTAAAAATAACGGAAGACATATTGTCAATTATACTTCAAGAGATGCCAGAATAATTTACTTAATCGTAGCGGTATCTGCTATCGTTACATACATATTTCACTATATTATATATATAGCTTCATGCCATATACCAAAATATATCTTTGTACGAGTATAATGTATAAAATATTTATAAATTTACTCGTGCGAAGAATTTGAGATTGTATTATGTTGCTTTGTGTTTGACTCTTTCATATATCTGCTGCTTTTATAAGTAACTTGGCAGCATTGACTTTGACTTTTGTATTTTATTCTACACCGAAAAAGTACAAAAGAGAATAAAAAAGATAAACAAAATTAAATGCATACGCGAACTGTAAAAAAATGTTGAAAAATTGCTTATTTCCTGTAAATTATAATAAAACAATTCCTCAAACATGTGGGGAAATTATTTGTGAAAACCTAAAAGAATTCATAATAAATTGCAAATTCTGTGAAATCAAGATATTCGAATTTGAAGAATTTGTGCAGCATTTTAAAAACGTCCACTTGGATGGAAACGATAAAAATCAATCGGAAAATCCTATACTAAATGAGCAAGAGATCGAAGAAAAACTTGAACTTCTAATTAAAATTGAAATAGAAGAGGAAGCTATAGTTCACCAAAAATCAGAAGCAATTAAAAATGTAAGCTATAATAGCAGCAGGGGAAATGAAACTCTTTCATGCGATGGTGACAATAATGATTCTTCCTACGATGATGAGTTAAATACAGAAGATGAAAAAGTTCAAGAAGACGAAGATGAGCAAAGTAAAAGTATAATGAGAAAGGTATTTTTAGTAGTTTATCCCGTTGCCTGTAAATTACTTATTAAACTAAAAATCATCTTTAGAACAGAAAACCAAAGGAATTATCATGTAAGATTTGTAACAAAAAATATGCAGACTCACGGCGTTTGCAATTACATGTAACATTAGCACACTTACGGGAGAAACCTTATAAATGTTCGATGTGTGATCAGACTTTTACTCAGGAACGATTACTTAAAAGTCATATAAGCGTGAAGCACGTTGGTTTTGAATGTCCAGAGTGTCATAAAAATTTTAGTACAAATCGTAATCTAAAAGCACACCTAATAGTACATTTAGATAAAAAAGAATTTGTGTGTACAGAGGATAACTGCGGTAAGGCTTTTGTCTCCAAAAAACGTCTTCAGAGTCATCAACGTTATCATACTGGGGCGCTGTTTATATGTGAAGAATGTGGCTATGAATGTTGGAAGCGAGACTCACTGATTGTACATAAACGCCATCACACCGGAGATAAACCTTTTTGCTGTAAACTTTGTGAGAGTCGATTTGTTTCGAAACCTTTATTAACTGAACACATGGCTACACACGAATCCGAACGTAGACATGTTTGTGATGTTTGCGGTAAAAGTTTTAACCGTCCTAAAGCATTATATCATCACAAACATTTGCATTTGGGTATAAAAAAATTTGTTTGTAAAATCTGTGGACAAGCATATGCCCAAGCAGCTGGTCTTTCTGCTCATACACGTAAACATAAAGAAGCCGTAGCCTCTTTCACCACTGACAATGATTTTTCGCTCAAAATATAATGCTATTATATCGAATGTATGTAATAATTTTTGAGTTTTAAAATATGCAATAAAATATAAGAAAAAGTACATATACAATTTTTCATGTAAAACAACGAATTCCAGGTTCTGCTAGTAAATAAATAAAGTAGTAGCGTCATCTAAATTTTCATATCCGTACAAGTATTTTCGTGAAATGTTTAGGTCGGATTACTATAATTAAACAAAGTTATTGAAGGTCTGATGATTACCATTAGCAAACATTTTGGAATTAATTGAGAATATCTCGAATAATTTAATGCATATTAATCAAACTACTAAATTCATATTGGGCAAGAGTCATAAAGCAGCTAGTAGTTAATAAAAAATGGCGCCAAAATTTTGTAACCTCAAAAGCCAAATACAAAGCAAAATAAAATCCACAAAGTTACAGCATACTGGACTGATTTTCTGTTTAAAGTCTCAAATGAAGGGTAGTTACTATTTAATTGGTATGTTAGTCTGAAACTAATTTATATATTACAAAATTATGATTTTTTCATTAGAAAAGATTCACAAGAAATACAGTTGCTTTACCAAAAAATATTGGCAACTTGTTTTACAATTTACTCACATTTTTTTTTGTAAACTTAATAGAATAAATTTAATAAAAATAACACCGATAAAAAGCTGAGATCACTAACACAATTATATACATTCCCACTTAATTTTTTAACGAGAAAAAACTGTAAAATAAAACAATTACAAAGTTATACCACAACCGACGCTTATTTCCTTTTCCTATTATGAAAAAACTGAAACAAACAGCATTATAAAATATGTTACAACTTATTGACCACAGGTGCATAAAAGAGCAGCATAACAGGTCTTTCAATATGAGGGACTTTAAAAATAGCTTTTCTTGCAGAAAACAATAAATCAAAATAGAGAAAATTAAACTATTTGTTTAAGTTTGTTTTAGAATAAAAATTTGTTCTAAAAAATGCAAATACATACATATACATATATGAGGTGGAGCAAAAAAAACTGTATTAAAAATTTAAGTTAAGTAAAAAAGAAAATAGAAACTTATATATTAAGAACAGAAAAAAACATTATTTATTTATTTTTATTTATGTCGTATCGCTTATTGCCAAAAACAATTGATACCAAGTGAAGGTTATATAATCGTGTATATATTTATTAATATTATTAATTATTAATATGTCACTTACTTTATTTTGCCTGTTTTATGTTTCCTATTTTAAAAATCTGCATTTATTTTCTCAATATGTATATTTATATACCCACGTACTTATATACGCCTATATAACCATTTAAATATTACTTTAAAAGCAAATGAATGTACTAAATATTTGAATTTTTTTAAATAAACTTGTAAGCCCAAAACTTTTTGTAAGTGAAAAATAATAAAAATGTCCAACAAAAAATTGCTTTAATCATATTTGAAAATAGCACAAATTATTTATATATGTATATGAAAAAAGTATTATAAAAACAAATGACTATATTAAAAAAAATAATTTTTAAACTACTTTTAGTTTAAGCTTAAGCGTACAAACTTAATAATGCATAAAAAAGAAGTACTCATTTAAATATAAATCAGTAGAACTGATTTAAAAAGACATTATATAGAAAACACATGCTATAGAGAAAAAACAAACTAAGTGCTATAATTGTATCTACCTATTTTAGGCTTTGCTCTGAGAAACAACATAAATTTTATATTAAACTGCATATTATATTACATTCGAAACCTTTGATTTTTTTATTTATTAAATAAGAAGTTAATAATAAATCCTCATCATAGTTTCATTTAATTTACATATTTAATGTGATTATTTTCGAACAATTTTGTTGTTAATGGTTTCTTTAATCCAAAGTGATTATTATTTTTGGCTAAAGTTCGTAACATTTTTAGTCAGAAAGAATTGGACATGAGATAACAAAGCAACAAGGGAAAATTTTAACACCAATTAATTTCAACTTACACGGCAGAACAGAAACAACGTTGTTTTTCGGGAGCCGCTACACTCCCATCATCAGTGTTCATGTGTGTTTCCATGTATCCGCCACTGTTTAGGTGGCTCGGTTGAATGTGATTTCAAATTTGTATTTATACAAATAATGTCTAGAAAAAGGATACAAGAGTTATTTGTATTATTATTTGTTTTTACAGTAAACAATGTTTTACCACTATCAATATTCAAATTTTACCATCACTAATTAACGTTAAATTAACCCATTGTTACATGTTGGTTTTATCTCATGAACCATTTTTCTTTCTAATTTTGTTATTTCTTTTAAGCACCGCTGCATCTACTTCATGATTCAATTCAATCGTGAACTATGATTCTGAAAAACTGACACACATATCTGTAGCGCCGATGTGCGTTTATGTAATATTTTTAAGTTTTTTTTATTAGATTTTATTGTACGAAAGAGTATTTGAGATTTATAAGGTTCTAATTTCGGCAACAAATAAAATAAGCTCATAAAATTATATTGCAATTTATACAAATAAATTAATGAACAATCAATATGAAATAAAAATTCGATATTTTTACAGATATATTTTTAGTACAAAAAATGCAGTTGTAGTTTCACCGAAAGTTAAAATTTTACTTATTTTAATCGAAGGTTTTTTATCCTCATTACTCAGTTTCTTTGCATTTCTTTAAATAAGCTGAGTAAAATACATTGCTTTATTTTTCGGACACTTGTGCAGTTGAAGCGTCTTTTTGGTGGCACTGTTTTACACCTTTATGTGCTACTTAATTAATTTTGTCAGCTTTCAAATATCCATATACATACATACATATATATACCAAGGCGAATTCATGTTACAGGTTATGTTGATATAACAAACACTGACTGGTTGGCACGAAATTTCAAAAACAGAGAATTTATTCAAACTGTATTTTTTAGCAACTTTGATCACAATCTTTAATAATAATAACTTTTTTAGTGTAACATATTATTGCCTATAGCCAAAAAAAATCATTTGAAAATACTCATTAAATAAATAAAAAAATGTCTTAAAACTTCAGCCACAATGGCGAAATAGTCGAAATATATTACACCACCCACCTGTAAAATGAATTGGCTTCAGTTTCACATTGTTTACAGATTTATTTACCAAAAATCTTCTTTAACTTTATTTTTTCTGCAGAAATTTTGCAGTGAAGTAGACAAACATTGATTTTATGTACTCCCGCTAATAAACATATGAAAATCTATAAACAAAACTTTTTTAACCCTATAAGTATATAGCACATGTCAAAAAAAAATATTTAAATCGGAAAAATATATATACATAAATACATATATGTAAAAGCTTGTTACAAAATCTTTACAGATCAAACAAAAAATTGTTATAGAAAAAAATCTTAACTTTATACACTTTAAACAAATTTTTAAGTTTTTTTAGCTGCTAAAAAAAATTGTACTCCACTACTAAACAAATATAAGAAAATAGAATTATGTATAGCTAAAACAACTATTGTAGTTGTAATTTCTTAAATAAGTATTTATATACATGTGTATTTAATCGTATATTTCAAGTTTTAGCTTATAAGACAGGTCGAAAAAAACGTTAATAGATCATCATTCGTATTCCTAAAGAAAAAAGCAAACAAGTTATTGTATTCTTATAAAAAACTTAAAGCGAACACTTTCAATTGAATAACTGCAAATTTGCTTGCAAATTTGGAAATATAAAACAACCGCCTAAGTAAATAAAATTAAGGAAACATAAAATGTCATATAAACAATAAAAAAGAAAGAAAGCAAATAAACAACATTTATTTAAGCAATAATTTTTGGTTTTTATTGCTTAATGAGTTAATAGTTTTTGTTTTGAGTTTAACTACTTTTTTGAGTCTAAATGATCTTTATGTTGTTGGACAAACTGTTGGAAATTTTGATCCTCCACGTTATCTTCGTGAAAGGAGGCTTCTTCCTCGTGTCCCTCTTCATCTTCAGAGCTTTCATTGCCAGGATGTTTTAAGTATACATCGGAAAGTTCACGACCACTAGAGACCTAGAAATAATAAATTATTTTACTTAATATCATTGTAAAATTAGCTTAAGGAATTTTTAGATACATTTATAAAACACTTTTTCAAATTGTTTTGAGATGACACCATATTTTTCAAAGGATATGTTTTTTTATAAAGTACAATAATTAAATCTTGCACTTTAATAATGAAACCATTGATGAAAATTTGTTACAAAGACCTCTTACTCTTTGGAAATGTTATAATGAATTTGTTAATGTGAATATATGGAAAACTTCCCTTCTAATTTCATTTCCTATTGATGAAATATATTAACTCACCTCCTCCACAAATCCGGTCAAGGAAACCTCACTGCCTGTACCTTTACTTTTAGCAATCTCATCCAGCTTTTTTTCTGTTTTCCTCGTCCGCTCTAACAATTTTTCTTCACGTAGTTTATTATACTCGGCCTTATAATCTCTGCAAAATCAAAATTTATACCAGATTTGAAATATATCTTTAAAAACCAGTATACAAATATTACATACTTTTCATATTCAGCAGTTCCTTCAGCCACCAATGTAAAAAAACGATCAAAACCTACACCAGTTTTAGAGGAAATTCCGCAAGTTTTTAAATCACTATAGAACTCATCTAATGTTAAAGACATGGTGCGTGTAAGATTGCTTATATAGCTTTGTTCTTTCTCCAAAGACTCCTGGAAAGCTTCAAAATCTGTCATCCATTCTATGGCGAAATCATGATCTTGAATATCAATCTGGAAAACAGAATTTTTATTATTACTTTTTTTAATAAACTGTACATTTTACCTTATTCATCACTACTATAAACGGCAGCCTGGACTTATACAGTATAGAACAGGCATACAACATGTTGGACATAAAGGTAGTGGGACTAACAGACCTCACCACATCCATAACATACACGACTATTGTGGGAAACATGGTGGCTAGAGCCTCTGTAATTATTGTACCTGAAGCTGACCAGGTAAAAACCTCGATTTGTCCGGGTGTATCTATTATGCACCATTTATGGCCCTCTTGTCCAGCTCTTCTTATTAATTCCACAACTTTTTCAAATTTTGTGGCGAATAAATTCAATGACGTTACTATACCGCCATTGGGACCGAGCTTGTATTGTTTCATAACTTCCTTGTAATTAACGGTATCTCTTACGTCTATATTACAATGGTAAGGTGTTTCCCGGCAGGCAGGATCCAAATTTATTACATACGGTTTGTAATTTTTAAACGAAGTTTGTGTCAGCTTTTGCACAAAAGTTGTTTTGCCTGAACCAGCCATGCCTAGTACAATCATGCAGACGGGAGACGACTGAGGACCATTTTCAACGGCCATTGGAGATTTAGAAGATCCAGACATTTTAATATGTGTTCGTTTTTAATAAAGTTAAAGATTTCACGGCTTTTTATACATTTATTATTCTCCAAGAACATGACATTTGCAGATGCGTGTAGCCAGACTTCCGAAATATATAAAGTCTGCCAGATGAATATTTGTGTAGAAGGGAAATTATCTAGATCAATGCACACTGATACCACAAGTTTTTTTATATGCAAAAACTTGACAACTGGAAAATGTGTTGCAATAATCTTTGCTGTTTTTGTATTGTTGTAGGGATGCGATTACTTGCAGAAATTTACCAATCTTGAAGTACAGCAGTTTTGATTTAGTTGCCTTTTGTTTAAGAGCACTTTTGACTTAACAGTATAAAATTAGGAATTTCTGTAACAATTCTTTAAAATCCCATAAAAATTCCTTTTTAAGTGCCCTTTTTGTACCTACACATATAAGATAAATGCCCATAATTTTTGTGATTTTAAAATTATTTTCATACAAAAAAATCAACGCTAGCTGTGTTTTGACTTAACTGCCCAAAAATATATTTTTTCTTTAATTATTCTTTGTAAGTCTTGCTTAAGTGCATTTTGTATACCTGCACATTTACCATATTTTTTGGCAGTCTTAAAATAATTTCATATTAAAAATCAAAGCTGCACGCATTAAAAAAATATGGTGCCCACTTTTTCAGGTAAACATCAAACTTAAGCCATTTATAATCTTAGAAATCGTAAACAAGTCACACAAATCGCAAGTTATAATCATCAAAATTCATTTATTTTGTTTGCACGTACGTACTTACATACATTTAAGATAACAGCATTTTTGACTTATCTGCACAAAAAATCGTTAAAGTTGATTGTGCAGCTAAGTCAATATTACTGTAGACGTTTTCATGGGAACATACAAGGTATCATAATATAATAAACAAGTTAAGGTCCTTGAATCTGCTGATCTCTAATGATATATTTCCTGAATGTCAAACTCAATAAGAAACAAACATAAGCAATATATGTTATGTATGGAATATGCTTGACGGTCAGAAATTATTAATGTTTTTGTTGTACTGTCGGGTTTATCGTTTTTATTACATCTTGCAAGATACATATCAAAGTAATTTTATTCAAGAACATGCATCTGTACAACAAATCTTAAAATCGTGTGACAGTCAAACATATTCCATATTAAAAAATTAGTTTATTTTATATAGAGTTTGATAAACAGACAATGTGTTTTAATTTAATTGTTTTAGAGGTCCATAGCATTGAATAAGTTTACTTTGATGGATACATAGGTAATAAAATTAACATCCATTGCAATAAAAACATAATTATGTATGCTGTTCTATTAGCCGTTAGAACAATACTTCCTAGAACACTTCCTAGATTCTGCATTAATGAGGAAAATACGCATGCCATAAAAATCCCGCCAAAAAAATATCCCTCGAAATTAGCCACCTTCTTGATACCAAAAATACTGCGTTCAAAAATCATTTCCGTTAAAAAATTTACTCTAGCAACTTCGAGCTGGGGCTTTTCAATATATTAAAAATAATAGTTTTATGCAAAAAAAAAACATGTCATCAGAAGAATTTGATGCTCCCGAAGATTTGACATCTTTGCAAAAGAATAAACGAAATCGTGAACCCAAAAAGATTTCCTTAGAGTCGGGACATTGTTGTATAGCATCAGCCATGGCAAAAGTTGTTAATCGCATGGTTAATAAAGAGTTGCAACAGCGTTGTAAGGAACTTTTAGAAATGGACGATTTAGCAGAGACTGAAGCCAGAATTTTATTTATCTTGCAGCAAATTGATAAGGAGAGAGATGATATGAACGCGAAAAAAGAAAATAAAAATCGGAAAGTTAAAAGGTTTGCTTAAAAATATGTTGTCCGAGAACTTAACCAAAATATTTTAAGTTTTTGCTACATGGGAATTTTTAATTGAACGGATTGAACAATATTTGTAATTTTAATAATATATTAAAAATTTGAAGTAGTCTAAGCGCCGGCAAAACTTTGTTTGTGTTTTTTATGTATGTATGCATATACACAATCAAAAGCATTTTAAATTAAGTGTAAATAAAAGAGTAAAATTTTATAACTTCATTTTCGTTTTGTTAAAAAAACATGAATTTTTATTTCAAATTTATTCATTTCACTTTTTCATAGTTACACATTAAGGGCCGTATTTTTAAGCAACTATTAAACTTAAAACTGGTGTTATGTATGAGTTATACAGATTTATGTACGAAATACAGATTTCAAACAAAATTTAATAATTGCTTCTAAATACGGGCATACATGTATATTTTGTTTAATTTTTAATTCTAAATATGTATTAATATAAAGGAATAAAATATAGTGTAATAAATACGTGTTGCGTGTATATATTTTTGTTAAAATTAGGCTTTAATTATTGATAATAACAAATTAACAATATATGTAATGTTTATTTTATTAAAATAATGTAATCTTTTTTAATAGTTTTATTTTTATTTTAAATAGTTTAAAAAATAATAAGAATTTTTATATAAAAATATATTTTTTTCGGGGACCGCAGACAATGATTATTTGTAAAGTTTAAAAAAAGGATAATGGATGAAAAATGCTACAAAACAATTCTTGTTATACGAACTAACTTTGGCTGTATCAAACTTTGAAAATTTATTTCTAAATTTTATTTTTTGCTTGAAAAACAGTTATTTTTCGAATTTTATTTTATTTTCCACTTTGAAAATAATAGTAATTTTCTGAATTTAGTTTCTTTTTTGCTTAGAAAATTTTACCTTATTTTTCAATTTTTACTTTTTGCTAGGAAAACAAAAATACTTAGGTTCAGTTTTTGTCTGAAAACAAAACAAATTTGTCAATATTTTCTGAAGAAAAACTAACATTAGCTGATTTAAGTTAAACTTTATCTCCAGATTCCGAGCACAAGCTTTTATTTTTTAAACAAACTAAAAGTAGTTCCCATTTTATGAATAACAAATATAACATAAGAAATAACTATTATTATCTAAGCATAAAATAGAAATTAAAAAATAACTATTACTTTCTAAGCAAAATATATAATTTAAGAATACATATTATTTTCCAAGCAAAAAATTAACTTGAAAAATTACTATTTTATAAGCAAAAAGTAAAATTCAGAAAATAAGAATTATAACAAGAAAACCAATATTTTAACTTGAAAAATAATCATTAAAAAGTATTTTTTAACAAAACTTATAACCGTTACGGTCCCTAATTTTTTGATAATTAAAAAACTACACCAAAACGTATATTTAATTTCATTTATATAAATTCGTTTTTTGAAAAACAAAATATTTCAAATTGTTATTGGGAAAAGTTTAGCAAAACCATCGAGACTTTAAATTAATTAATTTCAAGTATTATCTTATTTTACGTATTTCATATGTTATTACAAAACGTATGTAGATAATATAGATTTCGGTTTTAAAGAAATTACAAATAAATTCAATTTTGAAGCAATTAGTGCGGCATATACAAGAAATGAAAAAAAACAGAAAACTTTGATAATTTTTATTTATAGAGTTTGGTAAGACAACCAATGCCAAATTCCATATAGAAATTATCAAAATTGTCTGACTCTCTATGTTGCATATACCTGAGAATATGCTATGTTTTGTTTAAAATATGTAGAAGCTTTATTAATTGGTTTTAGACTGCAGTTTTTGTTTATAAGTTTTTGAATAGTTATTTTTAAAAATTTTCGCTTATAAAGAACAAGTTGTTTTAACGTAACAGCGAGATGTTTGTTTACATCAAGTTCATAACAAGAAAGCAGGTAGTACATGATCTGAAAATGTACAAAATTTTATAAGATGTACGTACAAAATTTGGTAGAAATTGAATCGTCAAATTAAAACTTAAAGAGGTAAATAAAAGTTACTTATTACGTAGTCATTTTACTAGATTTTAGCCCCAATCCACCTCTGCTAAGCATTAAAAAATGTCTGCAAAAATTAGACATTGTGTAATTATTTATAAACCCCCTTTACCCCCTTTACCCTTAAGTGCTGCAAAAATCTAATATCGCATTTATAAAACAACAAAGAATGCATGGAATTTACATAAAATGAAATTATTTTCTAAGCTTTTACTTTAAGGCTGGTACAGTTCTAACGGAAATTCAGGTTGATAAATTTCTTACAAAAATTTCTGTTTGCATGGAATTTTTGACTTATTTATTTATTGACTACTACAGTGATGTTAAAACAAATAAGTGGAACAAATTAATGTACATACAATAGTTTAGTCACGGAATTTAGGACATTTTGTTTTCTTGTGCTTTGTAAATAATTTAAAATTGTTTGACTTATAGTTTAAGAAAATAAATATGTGGGAATAAAAACATTTTCTACACAGCACTACATGATTATTTTCCCGTGTAGAAATAAATGTAAATTTCCAAACGTGAATTGCGGTAAGAACTCCGTACCAGTCTTTATGTACGTCGAAGAATTTTATAACTCGGTTGAATTTAGGAAGTTTAACATATTTTTTATTTTTTGGGAAAGATTTAGCTGGCATTATGCGGTAGGGCTGTCATATAAAGTTAAAAGATGTCAGGTGTAAATTAAAAATATAGTTGAATAAGTATTATATTGAACAAAAAAAGTCAATGAAAAGCTGTTGAGCACCACATTCTTGCTCAATTTCTTACCTTTCTCTTCCTTGTTTTGTGCTAAACTAAGAAAGTGTCCCATCTTCCTCTTGTACACCGGCTAACGACAAGGCCTGATTCTTATGCTAGGCAATCGATAAACGATCCATAATGGAGCCCTCTAATAAAAATTCCTGACTGCTAGACAATATATCATGTAATTGTTGCGTTTCGCCTGTATTATTGCTAAATGGAAAAAATGAGGAAACTTCGAATAAATTGGCAACACCAGCCTCTGATGAGGAACCAGCTAAGGCTATTCCAGCCCCACATGTCAAAGGCAAAGAAGCTCGACGTCGCCGTTCTACGCCATCTATAAAGTCAGGTGTATTTTGTGAGGATCTCCTCGCCTCTGTATTGACACTTAACGATTTTTTCTCCTTGGTAATTTCATAGTAAATGTCGGGCAAATCTTCATATTCTTGTAGTTCAAGGCAATGTTGTAATTTCGATATATTGCTAAGCAAAAGTCTATGTTGTAATTCGATTTGGGGAAAGCCACCACGTTTAATTTCCAAAATGGGCATAAAACGGAAATAACACTGTTCCCAAATGTTAAGGCAACACATGCGATGTTCGGGTAGTAAATATCTATCTTTGGGTATGGAGGATTTGGCTATGAAATTTTGAGGAGCCAAGGTAGATCTCTGTTGCTGCTGAGATACATTAAGTAAAGGTTTAGCAAGACCCGGCAGCATAACAGCACCAGCCGGTATGGCTATAGAACGTCTACAGGGCAATTCTTGTTTCTGTTTTTGATAGAACGGATTGTTAAAGAAAAGTTTATCTTTTTCCAAAAACTGCTCCGACCAATCCCACACAGGCCTTAACACTAAGTTGTTGTCCTTTAAAGCTTTAAAGCGGTCAGTATTCGTGTCGAATTGGAAAGTATCGAAGATGGGCATAAAACAGGAGTCCCATAAAGTGGTTAAGTAAGTTTGAGAAAACTCAAATTCATCAGGGAATTGTTGCAGCAACTGCCAAACACTATCGAGAAATAGCAAGAACACAGGACTTTCTTCCTGCAGACTCCCCGACTCAGTTGGCAGACGTACATGGCCCAGCCGTCGTTGAAAGGGATGTTCCAAGGCTATCCATTCTTTTTGTATCAGCGACTGGAAACCATCTATAGATCGGTACAAGGGATCTAATATAATTTGTGTTAAAGAAGAAATAATGCAACACAAATCGCGGCCATTGGATTCTTGTAAAACACATGTATTGCCTTCTCTTAGTTTCTCGGCAGCCTCACAGGCATATCTTAAGCATAAAGAAGAATAAAACAACCAGTTAGATTTTTCCAGTAAGGTTAAAAACTTGGAGTCTTCCACCACAAAATGTTGGGCTGATTCGGGACAGCATAATCTTCTTAGTTTTTGGTAGGCTTTTAAAACATCTTGTATCGAGGGCAAACGATCTGTTAGTTGTAGCAAATGTAATTTCTTTTGATCATTGGCTGAACGCACTACTTCCAGCATGATATTTTCTAAAGTAGTATCCTGTTGATTAGAAGGTTTTAACTCAGCTAAACGCACCAGAGAAGCGTTGCCATAACCATAAACCCAAAAAGCCGCCCTAGAGTCCCAAAATGCCCGCGTAAGATTTAAAAACTTTTCTATATCACAAGCCTTAGGTATAACGAAATGTGGCGGTAATGTATAACGCGAAGAAATACGCTCCGTTTGTATCATGGGTACCGATTCACAGCTGACCACCTGCCAATTGGAGGACCCACATCTAATCAATTCCCGGGCCCAATCATTTTTAGTAGCATACATACTTACACCCGTTTTAGACATAGTGGAATAATAGGGTTCTTGATAGCAGTAAGCAAAACTAAGATCATGCCTAGTCGGAAAGGCGAATCTGGCCAAAGCGGAAGCTATTAGTTTACCCCAATCGCGGCCACCTTTGGAATATTGGAAGCCAAATTTCATGAGCCTAAAATTTTTGCAAATTATATGCAGAGCCGCTATTCTTCCACTCATCAGTTTTTGTTGGGCATCCAATTTTTTCTTGCGGCGCCCAGCGTTGCCTGGTAAAGCGCTAACGGCTCTTCCTGTTTCGGCCACTTGATAGACATGATCAATATTATTCAAGGTGATATCGTTGCGCGCCAAAAGCAAATGTTCTTGGCCTAAATTGGCCAATGCACCAACAGCGTTTTCACGCTGCAAAGGAACAAATGCCAGTTTAAAATTCGTCACACTGAGCAGTCCAAATATCGCTTCTTTTGAGTTCCTTGCACAATTCATTTCCAAGTTGGTATCTATAGGCGAAATAGCCGTGTACAGATAAGCAGGAGCCGAGGCAACCACCAATTCATTGGGTAGCAAACGCGGCTGGGCCAAATGAACATCTCGCATATCACTGGGTATGCACCACTCATCATCACCCATCAATGATGACACATCACCGGCTGGCGGAGCTACGTAACTGGTAAAAGTATTACGTTTCCGATGATCTGACATGGCGGCTGACATTATTTGTTTATTTTTGGACAACAATGCAGATGATTATTGCAGTTGTGTTTTGTATTGCTGTCGACTTTAATACAATATGTATTTGTTTTTGTTCTTATGCACGTCTTCAGCAACACCCTCCAGCTTGTACACACAAACCCACTGCACGGTAAGCCCCAAACGAACGTAACTATGCTAATGTGATCAGCATAAATAATTAATTTGTATATCCGGTGTTTAGAAACTAAAACAAAAAACCAATAAAACTACTATAAAAAAGAATCATGCAAACGCCCTTATTAAAAAACAATATTCCTTAAATAATCATGAAATAAGGTTTGATTATTAAATATTGCTGTTGCTGCACGGAAAGAAGACTAGCCAAAAAAGATAACATAATTTTTGATTCCATTATATTGTTGATAAAAAATGAAAAAAGAAAGAAAACTTATTGTTTAGTTCATTTCTATTTACTTTTATCTTACAAGCTCTCAGCCATTGTTGCAGTTTTTCCCGTTTGATTTAAACTTGTTTTTCAACTTTTATTACTTTTTAAACAATTTCAATATACTTTTTTATATAAAATTAAATTTTTCTAAACTTTTTAGTAAATTTTTACGTCTTTGTTGGCGACTGTATGATATATTTTTTTGTGGCTGTCAAAATTGTTCATCTAACTTTTTATGTTTCGTTTTGTGCTGACATTTAGCAAACGTTTGTTTAACGGAGCAGTTCTGCGGTGCTTTATTCAAGAATGCCGGACTGACAGAAAAGCAAAGAGTGCTGTGCATGGGAATTTTTTCAAAATACAGCACCATATTATGATAATAAAATTGATTATGAATATTATTGAGAAAGTTTATGTAAATATGTATGTATTGATGAACATTTCATAAGAACGGCACAACCCAGAAAAACTGATGTTGAAGTTCTACCTAAAATCTTTTATGCTCATGTTTAGAGACTATACTGTTTTCGTTATTCATATTTAGTTACAAGGATGTAAAATTCTATTGACCAAATAAATAAATAAATAAATAAATAAATAAATAAATAAATAAATAAATAAATAAATAAATAAATAAATAAATAAATAAATAAATAAATAAATAAATAAATAAATAAATAAATAAATAAATAAATAATTAAATAAATAAATAAATAAATAAATAAATAAATAAATAAATAAATAAATAAATAAATAAATAAATAAATAAATAAATAAATAAATAAATAAATAAATAAATAAATAAATAAATAAATAAATAAATAAATAAATATATAAAAACATAAACAAGTAAATAAATTTTAATAAATTCAAAAAGTTTTGTTTGTTGAGGGGTTTGGGCTAGTCTATAAAAATGCATTGCATCGGTGTTTATCCCAAATTTTCAGTAGACCTTAAACCATTCTTGATTTGGCATAAGCACCAATGAAATTCATATGTACAGACAAGCTAAAAACCCTCAACAAACAACCTTTTTGAAATTATTTGAAATAAGATATTGAGGCATATCTAAAATAATAAATTTACTATAAACTTGTGGCCTTATTCAAAAAGAGATTAATAAAGTTATAGTAAATTTAATATTGGATTTTTATATGGGAAACCCACTTTTAATGCACACATTAACTTTTTTAATCGTTTGTGGATAAGACCATTGATATTTAATTTGATTTTTATTGCGCATCCAAGAAAAGTGTAAACGTGTTGCCAATGTGGTATGTATGTACACCTATTTGTAATGCAAATAGTAATATATTGTGTAACATACCACTTTCATTGTAAATGGTGTATATATCGAAAACATTTCACTCGTTTCCTGTAAATCTAAATTTCAGCTACCGACTTTCTGCTGAAAATGACCGATTTGAATTAAAAGAATGGTGTTTTGAACAAAGGCAAATTCATATTAATGGGCCTTAGTTGCTACAAATCTAGCAAAGTAGTCAATTCACCTTGACATAATGCGATTTGATATATCCCGAGCCACTAAAGTTCCTAACGGCTTTCGAAAAATTTGACGTGGACGTCATTTTCGAAAGAAGAAAAAACATCTGATAACAAATGTCAAACATCTAGTGGTAAACAAAAATATTTTTATTGAGCAACGCTTATTTTTGCTCTAAATTATTAAAAAATATTAAAACATTTTTGTGTTTTTATGCCATACGTGCGTATAAAATAAAAGTTTGTAGTTGTTATTGCGATAAGCATATAGTTGACTATGGGGTTTCCACGTATTATAAGTAAAAATAACAAAATCTATACCAAGCTGGGGGAGTTTTGTTTATCTGGCGACGGTCAGCAATTTTGGATTGTTTGTCATACCTGCCAGGAGGAATTGCAGACACAAGATAAATTTTGGAAGCACATACAAGATGAACACAATTTTATGCATGGGATTAAGCAGGTGCGTTGCTATTTTTAATAATATTATGTTTGTATGTGAGTGTATAGCCATGGGGACAGGGTGCGGTGATGACCACCACACAGCGGTTATTGGGTATGAGATAAAATAAAGCGCCAAATTTATTTTTTTTAATTTATAACTTTTAGGAACAGCCACGCACGGCAGCTCAGGCTTATATGGAGGCAGCTGAGGCCGTGGCCATGATGCCTTTGCCTTTATACCGCAAAGTAAGTGTTAATGATCAGCAGAGAGACCAGGTTGTGTCAACGGAGGATGAGGAGATGCAAAATGAACCAAAAGACTATACAGAAATGAGAGCTCATGAAGAAGAACAGCAACAACAAGCGACCGTGGCTATAGACATTAAATTAGAACCCTCTTCGTTAAGTCAGCAATCTGCAGTACAGGCACAACAACAGCAACAAGAACAGATGCAGCAGCAGCAACAGCAACAGCAACATCAACAACAGACACAACAAATTGAAATAAGTACCCCCTTAATGTATCAAATTCCCCAAGTACACCCACCAGTCAATGCATACGCCGCCTTAGTTCAAGCTCCAGCCATTAATACACTAAATATGTCGGTGGCTGCAGCTGCAGCGGCCGTAGCCTCCAATCAAGTGCCATCCACTATGGCCGCTTTATTGCCGCAAGAGTTGCAATACAAACAAGAGCTCCAATATAAACAAGAGCTGCAATATAAACAAGAAGTGCAACCACACAAAGAATCTACCAACAATAGCACTACGGCTAGCGCCAGTAGTGCCGTATCCTCCGATGATGGCGAACGCTGGTATATATGCGACTTTGAGAATTGTGGTATTAAATTCAAATATCAATCACGTCTCGAATTACATCGCAGTGTTCACAGCAAAGAGCGACGTTTCGCCTGCGAAATATGTGGTGCCAGTTTTAAACAATCCTGCAATCTGTCAACGCATCGCAAAAAGAAACATGCTCTTAAGGGTACCATTAAAGGTACACTGATACCGCCACAGCGTTTTTGAAATCCGTTTATAAATTTCTTGCAATTCCCCTTCTATTTTTGAATGAAAAAATCACTCTTTTTAAAACCAAAACTGAAAAAACAATACGTGAGTTCTTACCCGCCCTAAAAAAATAATACAAAATAAGACAAGTTTTTTTCTATTTGGCAAATCGAAAGACTAAAGTTTTTAAAGAAAAGTGTTAAACAAACAAAAGTTTCTAAAAGGAGTTTTAAACAATTTATGAACAGCACTTAAGGAAGTTGTAAATGAGTTTTCTTAAAATTAAAATTAGTGAAAAAACTATAAGTTAAATCAAGTTAAGTTTTCAAACTCGACATTAAAGCTATTTAGCAAGCAATTAAAGCAACTTACCCGGAGAATTTAAGCAAGTTTTTCAAGCAATTGACGCAAAATATTTTAATTCAAAAGGTATGTATCTTCCTTAAGAAATTTCATTTAGAAACCACTACTTGCTGAAATATTTTAGGGTACTTTTTTAAAAAAGTATAATTATAAAAGGGAACATTTTACATTTATTAGATATTTTATTCAAGTTCTTGCAGAAAATTCGAAAGTTAAAAAGAACGTATATTTCATACTTTTTTAAAAAGTACGCTACATTTGCTGCCTCACATTTCAGTAACAACGGCCATATTTTATTTACTGTTGGAATAGTTTGCTGGCAGGTTGCAAAAATACTTTTCTAGAAGCATCAAAAGTAAATAAACCTTAACATTTCCTACTCAAATATTTTTGGCTACTTTTTAAACACTATCATTATTCGATTTTTTTCTCCTACTTTAATAAATCTATGTGTTTTTAAAATACAGTAAATTTTAGTAGGTGTTCTTATAAAATTTCCTTCAGACATTTATTAAAAAATCTATATAAACAGTGAGCTATATTTGAAGAAGATACCCTTTGAAATTTAAAATGATTTTTGACATGAAACACTTGCCGACAATTATCTAGTAAATGTGAATAATTTGTTTAGAAGTACTTCTTATGCAATGGAAACATTTTTGGTACTTTGAAGAAAAAGTACGTTTAAAGAAAAGTTTCTACAATTATATTTGCACTTTGTATGGACACACCAGTTTTGAAACCTTTATAGAAAATGTACTGCCTAAAAATACGCCTGTAAAAAATATTTGCTTTAAGCAGCTCTTTCGTAAGACGTAAAAATGGGGCTAATTTGTTAAAAAGTTCTTTTTATTGATAAAACGTTTTTGGTACTTTAGAGAAAGAGTACTATTTAATAAAAAAAAGTTCAAGTTAGTTTTGCTTTAAGCAACTTCTTAAATCATTTAAGCTTTTGCACTTTGTTAACAAGTACTTTTTTTCCAAAAACTATACTTTACACTAAAATAATTTTTTGAAGTCCGTTTTTAAAGTTTTTATTGAATGGAGCACACGTTGCTAATTAAATGTATCGAGTAACTTAATCTTTCTGAGAAGCCTTTCCTTTAACGCTGTTTAATAAATTTTTTAAAATCCTTAATTCCTATCAAAAACTACACAAATGTTAACAATTTCCCATTTCCCTCGTAACAAATCCTGTACTTTTTAAACAAATAAAGGCTCAAGTGTTCTTTTAAACCTCCTTACTGTCACTCTTTAGCTCATTTTAGTGGTCCACCTCTTAATAAATTTTGTAAAACTATATTTTTTAATAATTTTTAAGTAAGACATTCATACAATTTAAGTTTTCTTTCTTTGGCGTTTTTCGTGTGTCTGCATGTGTGTGTGTTTTCTTTCACTAGAGCCCTAAATTAAAAAAAAATCTTTTTAATTTATAGAAAATATTAAAGTTTTTATTTAATTAGTTTTTATATTAATGTTTTGTCTTTTTAATTTTGGCTTAAATTTTAGTTATAGTTTATTCAAATTCTTTTTTTTTTTTTTGCAAAACATTTTTTATTTTTATTTTTTTTTTATTTTTTTGTAATATTGAAAAACTGTTTTGAAGAACTACCAAGTGCTTTGATTTTATTTTAAAACATAATTTTCTTGTAGCTAGCTTAGTATTTAAGTTTAAATATGTATAAATTTTTTTAGTTATTCCTTGATTGTGTGTTCTTGAAATGTTTAAATTACAAACAAAAAAAAAATCCCTGAAAAATATTTTTTTCCAAAAATATTGTAAAGATTTTCTGTTTCTTTTCCTAAACTTGAAAAATGTATTTTTTCTTTTCTTAGCTGTAATTACTGTGCAATTAATATTTAAAAACAATTTAAAATAATAAAAAAAATCTATAAAAATACAACATACCTTAAGATTTTAAATAAACAAAAGTAAAAAGAAAAATTAAAAAAGATTTGACGTTGATTTTTTCGAATGCTGGTTTAGTATTGAGTTTTTAGTTTGTCTCGGCTGTATTTTTCATGATTGTTTCTCTGTAAAGAGTTATGTGCTGATCATAGAATCCAAGCAATCGAATTGAGTAAAATTTCCTTTTGCTTTCTTCAGCCGGTTCTCTACGTCGAGTTTCGTTCCGCCATTTGTGCTGAAATTATTACTGAAAGCAAAACGATGGAGAAAACTAATAAACCCGATTTGGCATGAAAATAAGAACTAGAAATGGAACATGGAGACTCGTTGGTGTGATTCTGGCGAACTCGTAACGAATAACGGTCTTACCCTTCTCTACTCTGGGAAACCAAGTGGCGAAATACCACGATCCAGTGGCGTTGGAATATTATGAAAAAGCGAAGAAAGCCCTCATCGATTGGAAGCCTTTTTCTTGATTTTCCTATTGGACTAGTGTATGATTTGATAGGGCAGTTAGGATGCTCTTTTTTATATAAAAGAGACGTCACGACGTTTAATAATAAATATTTTTGTATATAAATCGACTGCTTCGATTGCTTGTATCCTATGAACAGCACATTACTCTCCTTTTTATTTATATACAAAAATATTTATTATTAAACGTCTTGACGTCTCTTTTATATAAAAAAAATCCTAACCGCCCTATAAAAATCATACACTAGTCCAATAGGAAAATAATTTTTAAGCGAAATATGAATCAATTTTAATTTAAAAAAAAAACGGAAAGGGAAATTATTAATTTATACTATTTGTTAATTATTTCTCATTTTAATTGTTAAACGATTTTTCATCCTGAAGAAGTTACACAAAGGAGTAGCGAAATATCGATAATAAATGTTTTTTCTATATAAAAGTGACCTCCATCCAGCTCGTTTAATTATTAGAAAATTATATAAATATATAGAGAAAAGGTTGAAAATTTTTTTAGCATTAAACTTATATTAACATTGCAAAAGTACAGACAAAATTAAAAACAAAATTTTTCAATAAAAAATTATGCTTTTTTTAAAGAGTAAATCTTATTAGCGAAATAAATCTAAATAAGGTACAATGTTATGAGATTTTACTTAAACGTACTAAAACAATTTAATCTAATACACTCGTACCCCGGTTTGCGTCGTTTCGAAGTTGTGTCTTTTTAAAATTTCCGCGATTTCGAAGTTGCGTCGTTAGTGCTTCGATTTGCGTCGTTATTAAATATTTGTATGTACAAAGCAAAAATGGAAAAAGGGGATTTCCCGTCGAAGTCTAATGCAAATTTGTATGTGAAAATTGTGTACAAGTTTGTCTTCGTTGGTAGTTTCAAATTACATTTGGTAAATAAGACTTATTTTAATAAAAACTAATAATAATTAAAAATTGGTATTTTCTATTGAATTTTTTTTTTCCTAAAATTATGAACCTCGGAACGAATTAAATGAAAATTAATACAAATGTAATGAAAACTGTGAATCGGTTTGCGTCATTTCAGTTTGCGTCTCGTTTTTCCTGCCCCAATTAGCGACGTTAACCGGGATATGAGTGTAATTGAATAAGGAAACTATTAATAATACTTTCTTGAGGAAAATTTGTCACAAAAACCTCTCGCAAACTTTAAAAATTTTATAATGAAATTTGGTAAAACAATCACTAGTGACTGTTTGGTAAATTTCTTATTGTCCCAAAATTACACAATCTGCATTTTGTATTAAATGACAGCGTCAGATCATTGGCAAACGCATTTAACTTTTTGTATTTAATTCTATTATGTAGAAAGTTCTTGGGGAATCCAGAGGGAAGATTAAGAAATATTTTTTTTAAATTTTTGTTTTGAATAAGATTTTTTTGGGGTGTCCGTTTTGGCAGTTTTGTGAAACCAGACTGGACAGCTGTAGGTCAGGAATACACATATTATAGACAGCAATATCTTATTTTTAAGATTGAGCTTAGACCTCCTTTTAAGTATGGGCACGTCCGCACTTTAGATCTTTTTCCCAAATTAATTCTTTGAACTTAAGCTTTTTATCTAAAGCATTGATGTGCAGCTTATACCACAATTGTGGAAATTACCGCACAAACTTTCTTCACACAGATTCTTACGCTCTTCATTTAATTTTCAATGATTCAGCGAGGAATGCACACGCGGCGGGTGCTTATAATTTTTTTATATATTTTTTTTATTAATAGTTATCCAGCAAACACTCGCGTTTCAATTTAAACTGATGATATGCGAAAAAAAAATTTATTATAAACAGCTCATTTGGTAACCTATAAGGCCTTTTATGTTATCAAATATTTTTTAATTGAGCATTTATTTAATTTACATTTATTTAATTTACATTAATTTAATTTACATTTATTTAGTTCACATTTATTTAATTCACATTTATTTAATTCACATTTATTTTATTTACACACATTCTTCACACAGATTCTTATGCTTTTCCTATAGATTTTTTTTAATATGTTTTTAAAGAATACTTATCCTGCCTTCATTTAATATTTTTAAAAATAATAGAATGACGCAATTAGAAAGATCTTTTATGATTGCAAATGCTTTTCGCAATATTCAATGCCTTGACTTTGTGTTTGCTGGGAATAGTCGATTTCTCCGCTAATACTAATAAGCAAAAATACAATCACATTTTAAATTTTGCGCGTCACTGATCTGAAGTGATACCCAGATAATTATCACAATTTAAAAAAGTTGGCTTTTTGATCGTACTCGGATCTCAGTAACTGGCAAAAAGTGCTGTTGGCTGAAGTAGTTAGCGCGTTGACTGCAAAGCAAGTAATGTATGTAAATGCTTAATATTTCATTATTAGTATATGGTCGATTGCGTCGCGACGCGTCGGCCATAGGAAATACTAGTTATCATAATTATGCTGAAATTTAATGAAACAAAGTTTTATTAAAAATGCAAACGCTTTGTATCTTTGAATATCAAAAAGTGTGAGTGTAAATTTTTTCGTGGTGGACAGACCTTAGTTTCGTAAGGCTAAGCTGGTCACTATGCATACACAACGTGCACTGCGCTGCGTCTTAGCTTGCACGAGCTTCCCTTGAAAATGTATCTTTAGCAAATCACCTTTAAGAAGTAGATATTTTTCAGAAGCCTACTTTGCATTAAATTCTCCGTGCTCCTTGAATGATTTTGCACAAACTCATTGTCACTTTGCATATTCGCAAAAAGCTGCAAGGACTCATACTTTCCCTTAAGAAAAATTAAATTTTCGGTTTATGTCTTAATTTTATAACAGTTTTCCAACACTCACGAGTTCCTATTGCAAACAGTGTGCCATTTAATGTTTTTTTGTTATATTTGTCCCAAACATAATTTCTTACATTGTAAATTGTACATAAAACTCGTCGAAATGTGTGTCTTGTTATTCCTTTAAGGATAATAACCCAAACAAGTTTCAACAATTTGAAACAAAAAGGTTTACGACTTTGATAAACTCTTAGTTTTTATAATATTTGTGAAATATGGAGGCGCTAGAATGAAACTGAAGGACTAAAGGAAAAAAAGGATGTAATAAATAATGAATTAACTTAATTATTAGCACTGTGCGGATATTGATTGAACAAGCAGCACCTTTGTAGAAAAAGCCCCTTTGATGCTCTAAAAATAGAAGGAAGGAGAGTCCTCCAAAAAATAATTAATATTTTAAAAAGCAGCTTTGAAGAGTCAACGTGCAGGGTGCTGCATGATAATGCTCCTAGCAATTCTTTTGCAACGAACAGTGGAGTGAGACAGGGATGTGCGCTATCACCACTATTGTTTATCACCGTAATGGATATCGTAAGGAGCATAGGGCCGGCCAAACTATAATGATGTTTTAAGTGCTGTGGTGCAAGAGTGAGATACTTCTTCCTTTTTAAGTTTCTTTACATCAAACTTCCTTCCTGGGATAAGGTTGCTGTTTTAAAAAGCCGCAATTTTTATGCGCATCGTTGTCAGAATTAAATAATGATTGCTTGCGATGTCAGGCCCTCTTTTGTTTCGCATGTCCAAAAGTGAGCCACGCCATTTTTACTGATAGCGATGTGGTCAATCTGGTTTTAGGTTTTATTATCTGGGGATACCCAAGTGACTTTATGAATCCTTGGATGTGGGAATAATGTGCCAACTTTAGGAAGTTTATTGATCTGGCATGCATCCAAGAGCATCTTCCCATTCTCCGTCGTATGGCCCATTCCATGACCACCCATTATGTTTTTGACATTCGTGTTGTTGTCTCCCATTTGGGCATTAAAATCTCCCATCATTATAATAATGTCGCAACGACCAGAACACTGTCGAGAAGGTTGAAAAATGCTTCCTTTTTCTCTGTTTCGGATGTTTCCGTTGGAGCGTAGCATTGAATGATTGTAAGATTTTGGGCCCTGGTGTACAACATTGCTGCAATAATTCTATCAGAAAACGACTTCCAATCGATGAGGACTTTCTTCGCTTTTTTTGATAATAATATTCCAACACCACTGGATCGTGGTATTTCGTAGTGCTGCCAAAGTATTGAGTAGTGGGTACCGAGTATTTCCTTTTTTTTGGTTATTCAATACTCAAAAACAATTACTCGATACTTTCAGAGTTGTATTTTTAAGCAAGTTGAGTGGATAAAAATACATCACTGTATAAAAAGACAACTAGGTGTAAGATTCTTTAATCAAATCAAAACTAAATCTTTTTTTTTTTGAGAACAATTAAATTATTTCTTAAGTTGTTGTTAACGTTAAATTAAAAGTTAGCTTTACATTTATTTTTTATTTAATAATAAAAGACATACAAAACCAATAATAGTTGGAGACTACTTCAATTTTCAGATAAAAACTATGCGTTATAAATTCAAAAAATCCGGTAAAAGTATCGAGTAGTATTGAGTACCCAAATGAAAAGTATTGAATATAATTGAGTAATGAAAAGTAGTATTTCGCCGCTTGGTTATCCAGAGTAGAGAAGGGTAAGACCGAGTTCGCCAGAATCACACCAACGAGTCTCACATAAGCCGAGTAATGTAAATTGTTGTAAATTCCTTGCACAATTGAGCGAGGCGAGTTGTTTCCAAAAGCGTTCGTACATTCCATGTTCTCATTTTAGTCCTTATTTTCATGCCAAATCGGGTTTATTAGTTTTCTTCATTGTTTCGGTCTCAGTAATAATTTCAGCACAGATGGCGGAACGAAACTCGACGTAGAGAACCGTCTGAAGAAAGCAAAAGACAATTTTGCTATGCTAATCAAGGTCTGAAGATCAAACACTATTTCAAATACAACGAAGGTTAGAATATTTGAGTCTTGTGTTAAATCTACACTTTTATTCGGCTGAGAAACTTGTTTCGTAACTTTCGCACTTATTCGGAAGTTGCAAATATCCATCAACAGATGCCTACGAACCATTTTAAAAATATGCTGATCTAACGAAAGTTTACTAAATAGAATTCGACAAATTCCTATCAAAAATGGAGTTAAGAAACGAAAATACAGCTGGCATACGCTCAGAAAAGATGAAAGCGAAATTACATACTCGGCCTTGGAATTGAAATCCTCAGGGACAGCGAGGCGTTGGAAGACCAAGAGCGACTTGGAGAAGAACTGTTGTGAGGGAGAGCAGAAAAACCTTTAACCAGCTTCGATAAATGGTTAGAAGTAGAACACAGTGGAAGAATTTTGTAAAAAATATTTATTTATTATTAGGCTAAGTTCGTTCTTTTCCGAATGTTGTAGACCTTTTATAATTTACTAGTGTATCCAATGGTCGATTCAATCGACCTCATTCTAGAACTTAGTATTAAACATTTACATAAATACGTACGATAACATACGAAAACAAAGAACATTCTAAATAAAAAAACTCTATCTCATTTCTACACAAAAGCAAATTGGACAAACACACATGCACACTTTGTTTATTTTTCAAGTTGAAGCTGATACATGCATGTGTAATAAGTGTGCATAAATTAGTAGCCACTTTAAACGCTTATAGCTCCTTAAATCTCGAACCGATTTAAATAATATTGAGATTGTGCACATCGATGTAAAAAAACCTTTTAAAAACATATAAATTTTTCCAAAATCGCTTTAGTATTGCGGCCGTAAAAGGGATACAAAAAAACTTGTTTATATAGGTGACTTAAGGAATTAATTGTTCGGCTTTTTCATGAATTTTTAATTACGAACATGTCATAAATAATTATAATAGAAATGCTAGAACGAAACTTAAGGATTAAAGGAAAAAAGGACATAATTAATAATGAAGTATTTTAAATGTAAAAAATAAACTAACGCTGATGGACGCTCTATTATCAAAAATCGCTTGTTTCCTTGAATGCGAAATAAAATTTCATTCTAACATTATCTCTATTGAAAGCTAAAACAAATTGTTTTTAGAGAAACAGGTCCTTGAGTGCGGCTTGCACAATACATACTTTCGAATCGTCTGATGTACGACAGATTTCCATACAAAGTTTCCAGTCGAGTCTTTTTTTATTTCATATAATCTTTCATAGCAAATAATCATGTTTTATTTTAACACTTTTCAAATATCTTTTTTATTTTTGTTTTATGTTCTTTTACGTATTTAGTTAATTTTACTTTTATAATCATTTAATCATTTCGCTCATATTTGTTTCATTTAATTTCTTTATTAAGTTGGATTCGTGTTTGTGTCTCATAAAGAACATGTCGTCACCATCAGTTATTGTTATTTCTTGTAAGATGTTTCCTTTTTCCGGCGGGTAATGATTACATGAATCAGTAGTGTATTATTTATCAAGACAATTTTGTTGGGAGGTGGGGCTGCGGCTGACAATGTGTGTTTATTTTGTGGATGTTCATGTGTGCGTGTGTGTGTATGTGCATGTGTATGTATGTATGTCTGTGAGTGTTTTTAATGACTTGATAATTTAATGGTATTTCAAGTATAATTTTTTTATAGGATCATTACACTTGTTTGTGTATGAGAATTTCAATCTTAAATATAAACAATTTAAACTTTAATTAATCGAGTCTTCAAGAAGCGTTAAAGTAGAGAAAGAGTGTCAAAGAGTAAACTTCAGTTATAAAAATTGAATTAGGAAAGGTTAAACGATCAAAACAGAATTACAAGGTTAAGAGTAGATTTGACGTTCTTTTAAGCAAAGCTTGCCGCTTTTTTTTAGGAGAACGAGTATTAAAAAGGATTTAAGAAAGTAAGAAAATTTAGGGATAATTGGATATAAGTAGATTGGACAAAAGTAGATTGAATAAAAGCAGATTGAATAAAAGCAGATTGGATAAAAGAAAATTTAAGAAATGTAAGTTGGATAAAAGTAGATTGAATAAGAGTATATTGGATAGATCGGATAAAAGAAGGTTGGATAAAAGAAGATTGGATAAAAGTTCATTAGATAAGAGTAGAGTAGAGCAGGGTAGAGCAGAGTAGAGTATATTAGAGTAGATTAAAGTAGATTAGAGTAGAGTAGAGTAGAGTAGAGTAGAGTAGAGTAGAGTAGAGTAGAGTAGAGTAGAGTAGAGTAGAGTAGTAGAGTATAATAGAACTGAGTAGAGCAGATTGGATAAGTTCAAAGTAGATAGGAGTACAGTAGATAAGAGGTCATTAGAGCAGAATAGAGTTAAGTGGGAAAGAGTACTGTAAAGTAGGATAGATTGCAAGGAAAGGAGAAAAGTAAATTAAAAAGAAGTTTGTATAATATTTACGCCTTAACGCAAGCTTATCGCAAGCAACAAAAGTTTTTCAAAACTTTTTTGTATTACTTTTAAACATTACATATCGAGCTATATTTACGATTATATCGTAAGTGCCAATTCTGTTTATTTTTTGCAAATAGGTTGTAAGAACTAGTTACACCGTTCAACGAATTCATAAAATGCGAATTAGTACCCTTATGGAGGAGTGCATTTTATAAATTGCTTTGTTTATCGCTTAAGGAAAAAATAATAAAATCTCTCTCCTGAAAAATTTTGCTTTTTTCGTTTACGATATAATCGTAATTAGGGCACGATATGCACATAAGTTTCCGCTTAATAATACAATGGGTATTTTAAAATTTACTCTTATTTTGAAATTCTGAAAATTCAAGTTATATGTAGCTCATTAAAATTTTAGTTTGAAGAAACTGTCACTAACGATAATTTGCCACTACGGGGTCGATACCATTCAATTCCTTTGAGCTTTTTCCAAACACTAACCATTTATATTATTCGAGCATAAAATGTTATTTTATTTGCTTTAACACACAAAAGAAATTATTGGTGCAGTCATACCAGGAACGTTTTATCTGGCAAATTGTTTTGGGCAGCCTAACGAATTTTAAAGTATCACTGCATTAGAAAGGCAATTATGTGCGGTAAATAAAATAATTATGCAAAAGTGCTAATCACACAAGGACGAGTGAGAATTTAAAACAAACTGGGTTTGCTAAGAAATTGTTAGTCGCTATAGAGGACGGCGCAATTTTAGGAAGAATGTATCATTAATTTTTTGTTTTGAAGACATCTTTAAAGACATCATATCGCTCCTTTATTGCAACGTTGTCATATCTCAAAAAATTAATCATACGCTCCATGCCACATCTTCGATAGATATTTCTTTCTTACATTTTTTGCTCTAAATATTAATCACTTCTTTCTGATTAAGTCTTTTATATGTTCAGCAATAGTAAACAAAAACAGCTAATATTTAATTTGATAAATTTTTTCCTTGAACATCTTTTACTATCATCATCTCATCTCATCTTTTGGTTGAGTGTCGAGCATTTGTGACCAAATTTTTTGGAAAGTTATTGAACATTGTGCATGTGTTTCATATAACCATCTATCCTTTCATGCAGCAAATTTGCAATTTTTGTATTGTGTTTTCCACAATCAGTTTGAATTTATATTATTTAAGTTTTCCTGAAACGAGTTTGTCTTAACATTTATTGAGCGGCTGTATTAAATGTACCCCAATTTATTTAAGACCCCAAAATAACAAACAGCTGTGAGTTTTCTCATGTTTTTATAGATTCAAACCATCTTTAGTGAAACAATTTTAATTTATATTGAGGAAGAAAGCTTAACAATCTCAAAACCTTAATTTGTTACAAAACTTCATGGCGTATTTTGCCAGCAAAAATTTTACTTTTAGAAATCTTTAAAATATGTACTTTAATGATGTAAATTTTTTATATATATTGTTATTTGTTCTTTATTTAACAAAGAGTTAAAGAAATAATTTTTTTATGACAAATCTAAAGACAAAGTAAAAAAATTGGTTATTTTATTGGATTCTCTGTTGGGGTAGTTGGTAGAGTGCCAGAGTATTAGGCTGAGAGTTGTAGATTCGATTCCCATTTCTTATGATAAAATTCTATCATCAGGGATTGCCAAAGTGTGTGACAAATTTCATAGAAATCGGCTTAGTGAAAGTAGTTAAAAAATAATATGGGTTTAGTATGGGCGTAGCACTGCAAAGCTTACTTTGATTGGGTGGGCGAGACGATAACCACTATGTCAAGAATTAATCGCTTTTAATGCTTTAATTATGTTTTTGAACAGTTATCTTTTTTGCTCGAGTTTTCTTGTATGCTTTTTCTGCGCTTTTTTAATAAATAGTAGTTGTTATGTTTTAAAAGTACAATGGCTGTAACAAGTTATTCCTATTCCATTGTGAAAGCAGTTGGACACTTATTATGGTAAATTTGAGTGTCTAGAATGTGCGAGAGGATAAGAAACTAATTCTGTCTAAACATGCAATATTTGATGAGTTCTAATACAATAAAGACGTTATTTTTATACCCTACAACGCAATTGGAAATTTAAATCTAGATTAGTAAACGCATTTTATACAAGATATCTTTTTGTAAATCAGATTTTCTTAGAAATCAAAATAAATACTCTTGGGCAATCAATATTTTTATATTCTCTATATTCATTGAATTCTCTATATTCATTATGTTCTCTATCTAATATAGTATTGCACTGAAAGATAAATTTAGTTAAGAAATAATTTGTAACATTTTTATTTTTATTAATATTAATATTTAATAAAATATATTGAAAGAAATTGTTTGGCTTAACGCAGACAAACATCATTTATTTTATTAAAAGATTTCTTCAAGCTTAAGGTCAACAGATAACAAACAATATTTATTATTTATCCAATATTTCGCTTTCTCTGGGAAGCATTTTCAAGGATATTTAAATAATATTAACAATTGTTTGTTTTCTAAAACAATATAAAACTTATTCTAAATTTTATGAAAACAAAAGTTGTCAAAACTGTAAAATAGTTACACAAAATTATTTAAATCTATTACAATATCATAAAAATTATTATTTTTCCTGTTCTATTTTTATAAATTAAATGTTTATAGTTTTGAGCTTTATTATCTGCATCCATTTTAAAGTTCATTCTTTGTTCTATTGGTGCGTTAATAATTTGTAAGATCAAACGACGTTTGTTTCTGTGTTTAAAATTGTTGTATTTTCTAAATCTGCTGCATGGTGAAATATGGCACAATGTGATGTCAATGCTGTTCTTTGAGACGATCTGTATTTGTATTTCTGATTTGTTCTACGTTCGGTTAATCTAGTTCTTAGTTTGTGAGGACAGTTTGATAATTTCGTGACATCGCTCGGATGGCTTTTCATATCCAAATATACATGCAAAATTTTATGTACTCGCTCGGTTGAGCCGACAGCCTCAGTCATCTCACGCACTTTCATTCTTCGATCGTCCAAAACCGCTTTAATGGCCTTTATCGGAATTTTTTTTTGCGTAACGACATATTTTGGGCGACCAGTACGTCTGACATCATTTGTGCTGGTACGACCACAATGAAACTCAGTAAAAAACTTTTTAATTATTTAAGTTGGTGGCGCAGAGTCTTCATAGTATTTATCAAGCTTTTTTTGATTTTTGTGACAGCTTTTTAACGTAAAAAATTAGCACACAAAATTCACTTTTTCTATTTTCGTTAAAACTAACGAGGTGTACTTTCAATGGCTGTCAAAAGGAAACTAATAGACACAGTATTCTCAAAATTCCACAGTAGTCTAGTAACAGGACCAATGTTAGTTCTTTGGATATAAATAAAAGTTGCGAAACTATCAAGCAAGCTGCCCTCGTTTATGTCTTATGAGCTTTCCTATAGTTATTAAAATCATAAATTCTAAAATTCTCCAATCGTTCAGAAATTATTGGTACATAAGTCAAAGAATTCTAAGTTTTAAGTTCACTTACAGTAATCGTACACTATTAATTCTCTCTCTCTCTCTGTCTTTTGTATTGTCTAATCAAATTATTAGACAATTGATTTGGGAAGTTTTTATCCTCTAACATATCCTCCTAATTCTTCCGCCATTCTTCCTATTCAATATCACTAATAGCCTATTTCTGATTTAAGGAAGAATAACTTCATTCGCATTCTATGAGAAAGAATATTGATTTCGATTTCTCTACATTATTTCTAAACGAAAAGTGACTCGATAGACAACTCGAATGAAAACGTAAATGTTTTCATATAAAATCCGATTTCTGTGCTACGAACGTGTCGTTAACATTGGGAATGAAATGTTAAAATCAGTCACTTAGGGTTTTGCTTTCGTAACAAAATTTTTGAGTTTAATAAAGATAATTTTAAAATTAGCTGGAAGAAGCCGTCCAACAATTTACTCGTAAATTCTCTTGGGCCTCCCACTAGTACTATTTGTGAATAGAAAAAAGTTAGTTAGTTTGTTTGTTTGTTTGTTTGTTTGTTTGTATGCTATAGAAGAAAGCTATTGAACATTTTATCTATAGAGTTAGTTCGTCTATTGTGGTATAGGCGGGAAACATGGTATAGTGGCTTTTCTTGATAACTAAATACTAGAAGCTGACAAAACCAAGGCTGATGAATTATAGATCTCAAAATATTAATAAATCATAATTCGATTTGCTTTTTGGAAGCTATGCGAAGAGCTGTTTTAAATGTTTTAAATGTTTTCGTTTTAAATGAATTAGTTAAGTTCACAATAAAAAAGAAAATACTTTAAAAAATTTTATTACATTTTTTTATTATTTTATTTTATTTTATTTATTATTTTATTGACACATGCACGTAAGCTAAAGCGAATGAAAGTGAGTGCCAATGAGAAATCTAAATTGGTTCGAATTCGAGCGAGTGGCAATCATTCGCTTAAGTTTACTTTCTTAAATCAGAAATAGGCTATAATAGCCAGTAATCAGTCTATAATATTTTTTGCCGCATTAATAATAGTTAATTAATAATAGTTAATTATTCTAATTTAATTTATTTCACTAAATTGCTAATGCAGTGCTGAATAATAAAAAATAAAACGAACATTAGTACACTTTCTATGGCTGTGTGTATTTACATTTGCCTTACTCGTATACAATTATACAATCATACTTGTGGAATGATGTGTAAAGAGTTTGTTTTTTGTTTAGTTTTGTTTTCCAGACATGTCAATGGACAACAATGTCTATTATGTTTAAGTGATTTCAGCTATTGCAGCAATATCAATAATGGAAAATAAAATGTTTTTCATTAAGCTGTTGTATTGTTGTTTGATTAATAAAAACAATTATTTTAATTATTTTTGCAAAATATAATTTAATAAAAAACACACACACACACAAATTCCAATTCTTTTTCATGAATTATTTTAACCAGCAAACTGGTTTAACGGAAAAAGCAAAAAAATTTGTTAGTAGTGGTGTTGGGTGGCGTATAATTAATATTAATTTTCAAAATCAATTAGAGATGGCCACCGCTCACGTGATTAGCGTGAATCAAGCATGATCGTAATTAGTTGCTTGTTTCAATCATGTGCGCGTGCCTGAACGTGAATGAGCGTTGTTTCGTCTCTTTGTTTTTGCTTTATTGTAATTTATTCATATACTTTTTGAATTAATATTTGGAAGTAATTAGTTCAACTGTTTTCGGTTTATATTAAAAGGAATTGTTTGGCTGAAGTTCAAATCTGACTTTATCAATTATATTCGTTAGAGTAGCAGACCGGATCAGTACTCATGAGCGTTCTTTTGTTCGGTTGTAACACTTTTGACGGTGGCTACTAGTGACTAGGAATATCAACTATTTAACCGTATTATTTAACAGGTTAGAATATGGGAATTACTTCTATTCGTTTGTATAACTTAAATCAATTTCGATTAGTACGAAATCATCATTTCTGATGATTAATTATTCCGTACATTATTACTCTAACGCTTTTTTTAGCGTTATTGGCTGCTGAGATCAAGCTGTTCATCCGGTAACGTTTACTTGGTTGTTGGATTTTGTATTTCAATTTCTCAGTGTTCAACCAACTGTGACATTAATGATTAATAATTAATGATAGTACATAATAAGTTGAACTCTTTTCAATTTATATTGAAAATAATTGTTTGGCTCAAGTTGAAATCTGACTTTATTCATTTATTTATTAATTAAAGAATTTTTTTTTACTATATTAAAATGATTTTTATTAAGAACGTATTATTGGAACAATTTATTCGTTAGAGTAGCAGACCGGATCAGTACCCATTAGCGTTCTTTTGTTCGGTTATATCACTTTTGACGGTGGCTACTAGTGCCTAAGATTTTATTCATTTATTTATTAATTTAAGAATTTTTATTTGAAAAATTTAAATTATTTTTTTACGAAAGTATTATTGAAACAATTTATATCATTAATATTAACTTTTTAATTTTTTTTAATTAATTGATAGTTTTTCTTTCGTGAGCGTGAGTTGTCGAGATAGTGACTACTTTTTTTATTCACTCACATGAGCGTGCAGGAACGTGAGCCAAAAATATAAGGTCGTGTATGAGTAAAAGGTTTTGTATTGTGAGCGTGAATGAGCGTGTGTGAAAAGTCACTCACTATCCCATCTCTCAAATCAATATTGTTCATACGTTAATAATAAGCTTTATTTTTATAACAAATTCATTTATTTAATTCCTTTTTTGACATATGGCTTTGATTGATAATTTTATTTTCTTATTTTTTCTTGATTTTCTTTTGTACAATTTAAATTTTCTTTATCCTTTTTTCAATCCTTTTTCTTTTTGCTTAATTAAATTGGCCAAATGTTTGCATATATGCTTGTACTCCGATTACATTTTAATTGTTTCATTAATTATGTAATAAGCTGTCTTGAATATTTTAATATTTTATAAAACTAATATATGCAGGCTTTTTGTATACATAAATAATATATTTTTTCACATTAAAATCATATGAGTTACAATACTGTACGATAGTCTCTATTACACTTTAAGAGGTTGTTATTAAACTGAAACTAGCTGGTCAGTTTTTTTGTTTGTGAACCGCTTTCCTTTTCACAGAATTTGAAATAATCACTAAGGACAAATTAAAAAGAAAGAAAGAGCACAATCAGGACTATTTTATATAATTATTGAAAACTGCAGAGCATGTGCTAATAATCTAGTATTCGCCATAATAGAAAAATATTATTTCCTAAACTAAATCATATAAAAAGCGACGCTACATTTCCTTTTTAATATATCCGACACTTAAAATGTTTTCAAATGTCTCAGTGCTAACATTTAACTAATTCTGCTTGCTGCAAAGGTTTTTGTTCTCATAAAATTTTCAACTGTAATCCTTTCTAATTATTTCCATACATATTTAATGTTGCAACTTAATAAAATGAACAAAGGATGTATGGCACAAATGCCAGACGTTACTTAAGTTAAAAGTCACGTCAAATCTTACACATTCTTTTTTTTATGTTAACTATGAATAGCTTCAAGTCTTATGAAACTTTAGGATATTTTTAGGGGCTGGCTGCTTATACTTCTTTGATAAAGTTATAAAGTTTGCTTTTAAAAGTATTTTTACTTCATAACAAAATATATTTTTCATGTGCCTGCTAAAAAAGACATGTTATTGAAAATTACAAAGAACACCGTTCGACAAATCTAAAAACATCATATACTACAAATTTATCTCTCCAAAATTGTTGTTGAAGATTTCAAAGGATATAGAAGGATAAGTGTTTTAAAGTGAATCATCAGTATGCTTTTATGTTTAGAGGGTTGCAAAAATAATTGAATGAAACAGTGATAATCATACTCTTTCCTGTGACACCAGTATTTTGACAATTTAGGATGGTAAATATTTTTGGGAAAATCTAGTCCTTGGAAACTTTAAAGTACTTTAAAAAGGAAACTGGGTCACGCAATGAAAAACTGCAAACGTAGCCAGTTCTTGTTCTATATGAAACATATGGTTTTTAAAATTTTCTTTCAGCAATTTATACAAAAGACATTTGTAATTTGATTTGGGAAGGGGTAGTTTCTCTCTTTTTAGTTTTGATCCGGGAAGATATATTTAAATAATTTAAATAAATTAAATATGCCTTCCATTTAATTTTTTTTGTTATTTTTCTATTTATTTAATTATTAGATTTTTTCATTTAAAATTATTTAAATTTAAATTTAAAAAGGAAATATTGATTTTAAAATTGAAGCATACTTTTAGGTTGAAATTAAAAATTAAATTTAAAGTATATTTTTAGATTTTCAAATTTAAAACTATTGAAATTTAAAATTATGTGTATGTGTTGTATGTGTGTATGTGTTTTATATATGTATGCTCGTATATGTATTTACGTGTATGTATGTATATGTAAACACTTTTCAATATGTTTCATTTGAATTTACTGCAATAAATTCTTTAAATTATTTTTTACACATATAACGACCCCTTAGAGCCAAATTATCGTAAGTGATATTTCTTTAAAACGTGCTATGATTAAAATTAGGAATTTAAAGATCTAGCGGCTGTTAACCTACTACTAAAACACTTGGAGTTGTAAGGAGATTGAAGATTTGTTACGGAATTTATAATTTATACTGAAAACAGCACCCTACCGATAATTTCCAAATATCTAAAATCAAAATCGCTGTTGACTTTTAAAATACGGCATTAAAAAATAGCAAACAAATTTTTTCTAAAAAGTTTTAATTATATCGCTTGGGTTAATTTGGCACTAAAAGGTTGCTATATTTGTTTTCGAATTTTTTCTTTGATTTTCTGTGTTTTGTGTGCATATTTTTAGCATCTCCATTTCCGCTTCAGTACTAAACTTAAGCCTGGGTAAGCACCCACGTAAATCACTCATGAATATTTATAAATTTCTTTTTGCATCATCATTCAGCCAAAAAATATTCGTTTTAATATACCACAGGGAAAATTATATTCTATATATATGATTTTTTCATCATTTGTTTTTTTTTTTGATATTTATTTGTTATTATTTTTTGTAATCATTTTTTATTTAACTGATGCCGAAAGGGTTCGGTTGATTAAATTATAAGAATAAATGACAGAATTCCTTTTTTCATCAACAAGAAAAAGAGGAGTTGTGGTTGGTGGTGGAAGAAGATGTTTCTGTTGAAACAGACGGGTCCCATTTGCTTGAAATATTGAGTGTATTAAAAGATCTAAAACCCTAAGAAATTAAAAAAATATTGAGAAATCCTTAAAAGTTATTTATATAAATTTAGCTTGAAACCTAAAAGTATACCTAAGTTATTATATTTGTTTTGAACAGCTGAGACTCATTTGCTTTAAATATTGATTTCATGAAATAGTAGAAATTAATCTCTTTTCGAGGAAATCATAAAGTATAATTCTTCTAGAAATCCTTAAAATTATTTATACAATTGTTATTTAAAGGGCAAAAGTATGTTAAATGTTTAACATTTATTTGCGTTTTTTATTTATTTAAGCAACTAAATTACGCTTTATATTTATTTTTAAATTTTAACTCCTAAATTAGAATTATTATTTATTTCTGTGCTTAGCACTTTGAAAATTTCTTGTTAAATGAAATTCAATTTAATTCAATTTATTTCAATTCAATACAGCCAGTTTTTTTGTAATTTTTTTAAAGAAATTTTACCCTTTCTATTCTCTTAGATTTTGATTTACAAATAATTAAAGAGGATAAAACTTTCAAGTGATTTTGTTGTTTTCCATAGATCTTTTTCTGACCGCAAAACTATTTTTCTACAGTTTTATTTATTTAAACAGCCATGAAACTTTCAGTTTCGAAGTTTGTTTAAATGAGTTTGCATTTGGAAGTTTTTTTTTGCTGCAAATCAATCAAACCCAACACATGTTGCAAGTCCTTATTAACTCCTAAGAGCCTGCTAGGAACAAAATAATGTGCTCGACAAGATTTTTTAGTGAGCTAAAGTTATCCAAATTTTTTTTTAAATAATAATAAGTATAAAATTTGTATTAATTTTTGTCACTGAAATTACGTAATTTTTTTTCTAAAATGTTTGCTGGATTGTAGAACTTGTTCACTGTAAAAGATACAAAAGAATAAAAAATAAAAAATGTATTTACGTGGCATATGATGTGCTAACAGTTTATTTCAATAAAAAAGTTTTTGTAGTTTTTTTGCCACTCATTTTTTATACAATTTATACGAAATGTTTTTAACTTTGAAGTAAATATGACAGTTCATAAAAAAAACTCTGTGCGAAAAATGAAAACTTTTTTTGTCAGCTTAATAATTTTTCCTGAGTACGTTTGTAAATATTTAAAATATATTTAAAAACATGTTTCGCCCATACTTCAGCATATGCACAAAATAAAGGTTCTTATGAGTTTCGTGCACCTGAAAGTGTGCTAATTATTTACATCAAGGCTAAAAGTATGCTACTTAGATATTTTTTTTTTGTATATTTTTTAAAAAATATTTATTATTGAATAAACTGGCATGAGTTTTTGTGCACACTAAAAAATTAACTACATATTTGATATTTAAATCTTTTAAATCTCTTTTTCACCTTTTTTCAAATCTAATTGAATTTGAGCATATAACAGGTCTCGATGAGAAACAGAAATTTTTCTGTTATGTTTAAATTAGCAAGAACTTATTTCAGTTTGTTTATAAATCTTAAAGTGTGCTGCAAAATTTTCTTTTACAAAAATGTGTACAAAAAAGCTAAAGACTGAAAAGTGAAACGTTTGGGGGAGGCAAGACTTTCAGCAGTACTCGCACACCATTCTTAAGCTAACTAACAAAGTTCTTGTCACTTCAGATAGTTAAGCGTTGTTGTATATTATAATGCGATTCTTAAGTGTCAAACAATGAAATATGAAGCACAAGACAACAAAACAAAATACAATGAGGTTGCAAGAAAACTTTATTAAGCAATTGAAAACATTGCTGGCTTTTTAAATATTTTTATTGCTGCTGGAAGCGACCGAACAGGATGGATAAAGGAATGAAAAGAGAGGTGTACGAAAAGTATTCTTGATCATTCAATTAGTGTCTTCATCGATAGATGAAAACAAATATAAAAACTTATCCATAGATAAATACAAAAATCAAAGTTTATCGATAGATAAATAGAAATTTAAAAATTTATAGATGGATGAAAATCAAAATTGATCGATAGATAAATAGAAAATTCAAAATGTTTCGATAGATAAATAAAAAAATAAAAAAAGACGTGTGGCACTCGGGGAGTGCCGCGGCAAAGCTATTGTATAGCATTTTTTTTTTATATTAATTAAAGTTACACATTTTGAGCGTGGTGACCGATAAGAAGACAAATTTTTTTCTTTTATTGAATAAATGAGAAGTTAATATCGTTTAAAATATTTTTATTATCTTACAATACATGTAGGTTATTCAGGAATTTTTATTATTGAAACTATAGATTTATGGTAACTGAAGTAAGAAACATAAGTTTGGAAAATACCACGTCAATGGTGGTCCCATATTTTATTGTGGATTCTTGTGGATCATTATTCATTATCATTTTATGTTTTCCTATATGTAAAAATCTGTTCTGGCAATACTGTATGTTAATGAAATCAATAGCATACTTTAGAGTTTAACATACGCGAAGCGATTCAAATACTTAAAAAACAAAAGACTTAAGAAACAAACTTAGTGTTAGGTTTTATTTTCGTTACCGAATTTCTTGATTCGGTCGCCGCGCTCAAAGTCCGCAATAAAAGCTATGCAATAGCTTAAAATTTATCTTATTTATCGATAGAAAAATAAAAATTCATCGATAGATGAATAGAAACATAAAAACTGATCAATAGATGAAAAGAAAAATAAAAATCTATAGATAGATAATTTAATATCGATTAATTATTATGGTTGCCAAGAAATTTTCTTTCATTTAGCTATAAGTAGCAGTCGTTTTGGCTTTAAATGCAATTAAATATAATGAATCTGGAAAAATGGAGGTCTCAATAAATCGAACTAACTAAGTAACTAACTATTAAATGTAGAACTATTTTCCGCCATTTTCAGTTGCTATAACAAAGTATATATGTGAGGTTCTTAAAATTCCATAATTTTTCTTGTTATTGTTGATGCCACATTCTAATTTCATATTTACACTATGCACTTTAAGTGGGAGTTTTGAAATATTATTGTATATATTTTGTATTTTTTTTCCTGCCTTTTTCACTTAAAATTAAACTTGCATTCAACAAATTTGCATAGTGTAAATATGGATTAAGCCTCAGCTATTAAATGGGTGGTCATAGAACAATTTTTTTTTTCAAATTTGTTTAATCTAACATTAGAATTTAGAAACAGACTGTGTGTTTTGTATGTGCCAGTTACTGGAATGTGATTACCGTTAGTGTTTGTTAGAAAATAACGAAACCAGTAAAAGAAGAAATATGAGAAGGGTAAAAATAACTGAAAGTTCTTTTTTTTTAATTTTTGTAACATGCCATATGGGACATAAAATATTTAAGATACAGAAATTGTAGATGCGTGACCTTTATAAAAGTTGCTTGAAGCGTAAATAAAATGTGTTTTTGTAATAAAAGTTTAGGGAAAGTCATTTTCATTCAAATTTGCCAAGCCCTTAAAAGTATGCTGTACATTCCAAATGAAATATAAATAATTTAACATGGTGGTTTTGTTTTTGGTTTTTGTTTGCTTTTGGATTGTTAACGTTATCAAGAGGAAAATATTTAAATAATGTTTGTTAATACTAAAAGTATGCTGGCTTTTGAGTTCTTATACTTAAGTAAGCTGTTATAAATAAATATAAAGGTTTCCAAACTTAATCCTCCAGATATGCCATAATTACTTTGCTAAAGAGATCGAGCATAAAATATGTGGTTTGCGATAATCTCGCTTCCTTCTGTTTATTAGATGTTGTGAGGAGTTATTTTAGGCTGTTTAATAATGATTAATATTACCCATTTTGCTTGCTTGTCATCACATGTCATTTGTAGCAACATTTAGTAGTACGAGTACTTTCTTTGCGTTCGGCGACTTAAGGTACACTTTATTGTTTTTATTATGCTTCATTCATTTTGTGTAGTCTGACAGGGTTTTATCGTTGTATCTATTTTGTTGAAAATGCTTAATTGAAATTGCAAACAACACATTATAAAATTCGTTAGTTTTTTTTATCTTTAATTATCTATTATTTTTTACAACATTTCTTTAAATGATTTTTCTAGAAAAATTCTGCCATTATCAACATTTATTTCAGACCTTTGTTAAAAAAATAATGTAAGTGCATAGTATATAAAAGCAAACAAAAAGTAAAGCTATAGCCTACTTTTAGGTGTTTTCATTGTGCTCATGTTGCAGTGCTTCAACCTAAAACATGCAATCAATGTTGTATGAGACAAAAAAAAACGAAAAAAACTGAAAATATTCACAAACATTTGCATTTTTAATAAAAGTGTCTAATGCCAGAAAGAAAACGAAATAACTGGCACAACTACTAGCAGCAGTAATAATAGGGGTGAATATAGTTTTAATTTGCAACACAATTTAATATTGATTGTTTTTTTAACGAAGTTTATTAATAAAAAAAGGTTAAAAATCTAAGCTATTTTCAAGTATTTATGTTTCTTTAAAATAAAACACTGCTGCTATTCCTAAGGAAATTAAAGATTTAACTAACAAACATAATTTTGTTTGCAAATAAAGAGATAGAAAAAGAGTACTTTCACACATTTTCTCTTTGCTTTCAAGTACGAATTAAACTCTTTTAAAAAGAGCTTAAGGACATTCCAGTGCTCTTAAATTTCAATTGGAAAGTGATGCTCTTAATTCTTTAAGAAATTTTGTTTAATATTTCTAATACTTTAGGTATATATAGAGAGGTGGGGAGCTGTAGGGAGGGGTTTTGTCACAACGTTGACATTCTTTCTTTGACAAAACAAAAAAAACAGAAAACAGAAAACTGAAGGATAATAAGTGCATAAATGAAGAGCGGATATTTTAGTTAAAGTTACCTTCACTATATTGAATGTACGCTCATATTTTGCAATATATGTCGGTTGATTGGTTTTACTTACGGATTTGTTTAACGAAAATATGATATCAACTTATTGCCTGCATTCAAAAGAGTAAATACCTTGAAGTTATTTCATAACAAAATTTATGAAAACCAGTTCTTTAGTTTTTTTTTAATATTTTATTCAGAAAAATATATATTTTATTATACAATGTTTTCTTAAATCTAATGCAAATACTACAGCCGATAATTGAATAATCAAAGACTGAAGTAAGTCAGGAAAAGTATTTGAAAAATACTTTGCAAATCAAATCTGTTGAAGATTTCTTTCACAAACCAGTTCTCATGAACCTGTTGCCAATGTATCAATTAAAACACCTTTGTTTTAATTTAATTCAATATAAATTTTATTTACAGAAATAATGCTCTTAGCATGGCGAAAAAATTAAAAAAGGAAGGGAAATATCGTTTAAGTCAAAAAGTGACAGTTTAATAATTCTAGTAGCTACAAAGTTGTATGGATTTGGGTTGCTAGAGTTGCATAATTTGTTGAACAAAATCGTTAAAATAAAGTGCATGCGGAGAGCTCGAATCTCAACTCGTGCATTTTTTCCATACATCGACTTGCCATACAAAAATATAATACATCCTTGTTTTGGTCGGGGTCTAAACCCGTATTGACTATTGTAGAGAATACTTTATAAAACATGCAAGCCTTTTTTCAATATAAATATAATTGAGGCTTACACAACCCTTATATTTGATTGGCCTTATTCACAACCGATTAATAAAGTTATAGTAGATTTATTGTTGGATTTTTATATGGGAAACCCGGTTTTAATGCACACATTGACTTTATTAATCGTTTGTGAATAAGGACATATAAATTTAAATTTCTAATTTCTTGGCTGCTTTTAAGATTTTTATAAATTATTTTTAAATTTTCTTTGAAATTTTATGAGACTTTAAGAAGTTATTTTCTAGCCGAAATTTCAGTATGAAAAAATTAATAAAACTCATACGCTTCCGCGCTTGAATAAATAACAATCATACGCCACCCTGTTTAAGAAAACAAACAAGGCGAATTCACAACAGTTGACTTCGAGTGATCAGAGGGGTTGCCGCGTATTTTTATTCGAAAGCAAAATTGTGCGAGTTCGAACAATTTGTACTGTGTAGTATGATTTTCGTACTATTTGTTAGGCTGTGTTTAGCCAGGGAAACATTTGGAAGGGAAGCATTTAGTTTGATAGCATATTACGCGTGGGGAAGAGAGCATCAATTTTGTGTTCGGTACTCGGCGACACGCTTTGTTCCCATTTTCTTCGTTGAAATTTAATTTGCATTTTGCAAATAATAAGCAAATAATAATGGAATGTTGCCGAAAACATGTTCGTCTGTGTGAACGCGAAAGAAACAACAAAAGAGAATTCCAGATGTTTTCCTTCCAAATGTTCGCCTGTCTAAACTCTGACTTACGAAAGTGCGGAAGATAAAAATCCAACTCTGTATTATGAATAATAAAAATTCCTTGCGAAAGTGCTGCTGTGTATTACGAACACAAGCTTCAGTTATGGCAGAGGCAAATTGTTCGAAACCTATTTTGTTACTGAGAAATTAAAAGAAAAATTTAAATTGCAAGTATATAATCGTTTCACGATAAATAAATGTGTATAATAAATTAATTAAGCTTAATAATGTTGGTCTTAATAAAATAGTGTTTATCAATGCTTTTATTAAAAATATTTTAATATTTTTGTTCTTCAACTATTAAAGGAATACTCCAAAAAAATATACTCCCATTGTCTAAAACACGCATAACGCTTAAAATTGGCGTTTTCGATTTGAAAACGCTAAGCAGGCGTTCTGACAAACGAAAACGCTAGAAATTTGGCGTTTTCAAACCGCTAGTGTATACTGAAGCGATCTGGCTTATTTTATTGAAACCGCACTTTAAACACAAAATGAAACGATGCAAAATTTAAATTTAATATGTTTTCTTTTTATTTAAGCTAAAGCTTATAACATTTTTCCACGATTTTAATTAAAAATATGCAATTGAAAAATTTTCTTTGAGCTTGTCAATTGTCTGTGTCAATTGTTTACTTTTGAACTTCTTTTGATTGTAGATTTTTGAAAGCTAATATAGAAAGTAAGAACGCTGTCGGCATTTTAATTTGAAATTTATTTATTTGTTTACGTTGTTTTATGAGAAAATATCTGTTTTTATTGTTCGCACATAGATTCGAAAAATAGCAAAATGCTAGCAAATCGTAGCTATTTCAGAACAGGTCAAAATGGGTTTTTAATATATGCGATTGAAAACGCTGCGTTTTTCAGAACATGGGCAATATATACAAATAAAAAATAGTATGAAGAAAATTTTTCAATTCATGTCGAAGCCTCGATCCAGACTTCTCAAAAGGGCATCTTAATGTTCCATATGTTAAGAATTAATTAAAAATAAAATAATAAATGAAAAATAAATGCAAAAGCTGTGCACGGATTTAAATGGAAAATTTGGAAAAAGGTAAATTTCGTTAGACGTGGATAGCCATATCGTCGTCCCGAAGTTATCTTTAAGTATATCACAAAATCCCAAAAAAAATAGATAAGACCGCTTCTGTTAAAAACTCAAGACTTGATGAGTCAAACCTGATCTGTGTGAATCGGGTCTAAGATCCTGAACTTGTGCTCCAGAGGTAATAATTATTTTTTATATATAATCTTGAAACTTTAGTCTAAATTTTCCAATGAGAATTTTTTTTGAAGATGCGTAAAGACAACTTCGGGACGACGATATGTGTGTATGTATTTATTGGGCAGATTAAAAAAATCATGTAAAATCTAAATGACTTCGAAACAGAAACATTATTTCTGGAACAGTTGGTGACACAAGCAAATGCTGTAATCTTACAGCATTGAAACAGCAAACGTCCAATCTGCTTTCAATTGAGCAGTCCGTTAGTGGAATGAGAGCATTTTTTTGTTAATAGAATTTTAAAAAATTAAATTTTTTGTAAATGGTTCTTTAATCCAAAGTGATTATTATTTTGGCTAAAGTTCGTAACATTTTTAGTCAGAAAAAATTGGACATGAGACAATATTCCAAAGAAACAAGAAAAAATTCAAACAATAATTAATTTCCACTTATACTGCAGAACAGAAACAACGTTGTTTTTCGGGAGCTGCTACACTGCCATCAGCAGTGTTCATTTTTATTTCCATGTATTCGCCACTGTTTAGGTGGTTCGGGTGTCGGTTGAATGTGATTTCAAATTTGTATTTATACAAATAATGACTCGAAAAAGGATACGAGAGTTATTTGTATTGGGGAAGGTATTATTCGTTGTTGTTATAGCAAACACAACTTCACCACTATCAATGTTCAAATTTTACCATCTTACCTTTTATCAATGAATCATCATCTTCAATCCACAAAGAAGCACAATCCATTATAATAATGAAAAAAAACGACAAAAAAATATTTTTAACAAGAAGTATAGCTCTTTCTTTTTCTTTGACTTGTTTTTTGGTTTGGGATATTTTCGCCAATTTTAGCATTTATGCTGCAGTGCTACCAAGTTTTTGCAATTTTCCCCCCATTTGTTTATAAATACAGCCCTGTGATCGTTTTGAATGCGTTACGCAGTACAGTTTAGCTTTCGATTCTGAAATTCCTTTCAATGAATTTTACTTATCGAATCGAAAGACGTGGTAACCTTCCAGGTGACTTAATTCGCTTCTGTTTCGGCTGTCAAAATTTGTTTACTCTATTTTGCATAACAGATGGTCTCGATAGCTCAGCATTTGCATTTCCTTGCATTTGGATCTGTTTTATTTGACAAAATTTTTTTATGTTTGTTTTATATATAGTGTTTGACGTTGATTTTGACAAAGAAAGCAGGTATTTTTCAAAGCGAATTGAGGCGAGTCTACCTGTTATGAATTTGCCTTGTCTATTTTGTTTGTTTACAAAAATAATAAAAACTAAAAAGAATCGTTATAGCTTTAACTTCAAATTAAAACTTCCTTTTGTATTTGGATCAGAAAACCCAAAATATGATGAAATTCACCATTATTTTTTTTTTCAGAAAACTTATGTATGTTTTTTTTGTGACAGTAATTTTAACAATAAGTCTTGATTGTTCAACAAAATAACAAACACTATTTACAACATTATAATTGACAAGTCATAAGGTTTTGTAAAAATTACAGTTTGAATTGTCAGACAACCATTTGGCAATTAAGCCCAAATGAGCTTTTGTTGTTTCCTCAGTCTTGAAATAAGCATATTGTCGCAAAATATTAATTAAAAAATTTTCGCGGATTATTACAAAATTTCGGGCACTTACAAAGCTAATTTTCCAAATAAATAAAAATGTTTATGAAGTAAACACTTTCCAAGAAGTGGAAGCATAAATCAGTTACAATTTTTACATACCCCTCACATCGTCCATATAATTAAGCATTTTTATCGGAATTATATTATATTTAGTTTTGGTGGTTGAGTTTTGTTTGTCTCAGCAATTTTTATTACTATTGCTGGTACTGGATTATTATTCATTACATTTTCTACGTCCACAAAAAGTATATGTACAAACTTTGGGGCTCTTTGAAAATACTGAAGCACAAAACGCACTGAGTCCAAGATCAAAATCCAGATAATACTTCTCGTATTGAATCTCAATCAATGAATCTATTTAGTTTTATTTAGAAGATTTTTATTTTAATTTGATTTTGTACATTCGCATATCACATTTTGCCCCACACTTTTCTTTTTCTTATACATTTTTCAACCGTTTTTTAACACATCTGTAAAAATTTTTAAGGCGAGTATTTGATGCGAATTCGGCCTTGGTTTTAAACTTTAAAGTTTCCTTTCTTAACTTCCAAACTATATTTTAGTTTTCTCCCTGCCATAAAAGCATCTTAAACAATTTTTATCAATTCTATTATTTAATTCTGCCAGACTTTGAGTTATTTAAACCGTCATCCACCGTCAAACCGTTCAACCACAAAGCACAATAAAAACAATTTTTTTGTCAAACATATAATTTATTGTTTAAATTTCTTCTTGTGCTTTTTTCGACTACTCCAGAGTTTTTAATGATTAAATTATTATGTTTGGGATAACTGAACTCCTAAATGCTCAGGGGACCATCATTTATAGCTATTAAATAAGTTTATTGTCCTTTTTGTGTCTAAAAATATCTCATATTTACTTAGAAAAGATGCAGAAGTTACAGCTAAAAGTTAAATGCCAAAAGGGGTGTAATTTGATACACAAAATGTGTTCCAAAAAGGAAAATGTATTTTGTTTAAAGCATTATCGTTACATAAAAAGGTTAAAATGAACATAAATTTAATTATAATAGTAAACCACAGCAAAGGATAGAATTTAACAGCAAACAAAATTAGCTAATTATACCGAAAATAGTTAATATGTATAGTTTGTTTGAGTTTCACACAATGAATATTTAAAATTGTTATCTTCTTTCGTGAATGCGGCTGGCGGGGGAGTCTGAAATGAAACATAATTGCTTTTTTAATTTTTGATTTTAGAGTGAGTTGTTTCCTTTCACGTGGCTATGCGTCTATGCTCAATAGCTTTTAAGCTTAAAAACGGCAAATCCGCAGAATTTTTGTGGATTAATTACAAGTTAGACACCATATCAAACGCCACATTGTGGGCAACAACAGACCAGCTATCAATAAGAACTGAAATTCGACGAAGTAAATGCAACTGAATCGGCCATATGTTGAGAAAGCCCTCAGACAACGTCACTCGAACTGCGCTTAACCGGAATCCACAGGGTAGCCGAAGAAAGGCAAGACCTGCTAACACATGGATGAGAGAGACTGTTTGAATTTGAGGGACTAGCAGCAGGACGTACGTGGCGTAAAATAAAGGCTTTGACATTGGGCAAACCAAATTTTAACTTGTTTGTTGAGACCCTATGTTCCACCAACGAACTATGGGAATTAGTTAATAAGAATAATAAGAATAAAAATACAAATTAAAGCAGTTTAAAAATAAGAAATTGCCTCAAAGTAGGCAACAGAAATTTTTAAAAGAACTGAAACTTATGCTAATATTAAAGCGAACTTTAAATTGTGTTTTAAAGTTTCATTAGAAAAGAAAACTCATGTAAAAACGAAAGAAAAAGAGGTTTTCTTTGACGCCTAAAAGTAGGCAATAAAAATTGAAAGCCCTAATTTTCAATCGGGTACAAGTGTCTTGATATAATATATTTTTTTTTAAATATATCTAAAATTCGTATCATATAAAAGTGTTCACCTTCAAACTTGATCTCTTACCCTCTTACCCCAAGTATAAGTTTAATTGAACACTTCTTTTTCTATGGCTACTTTTACGCCCACTTCTGTCAATGTATTTGAAATCAGTATAAGTCGCAAATCTATGTTTTGTTTCACTTCATTTCTCAAAGGATTTGTTAGAAATTTGTAACATATAATGTTCGTAAACTGGGCAAGGCAGTACAATACTTTTGAATACTTTTGGGGAGGCCCGTAGACTAGTAGATAGCGTGTTAGGCTACCGAGGGGTCGCAGGTTCGATTCCTGCTTTGGCCCTGGGTGTTTCTGCAGACAAGCTAAAATGGCTTCGCGATTTGTGTTTTGTTCTAAAAAAAACGATGCCCATTTCTACGCCCATTGATTTAATATTCTTATTTACTAATTAATATTCATACGTTATTGTTGAAGTGTTTAAGGTTTATATTGAAATGAAAATTTTTGGCTTGAGTTCAAATCTGGGTTTAAAAGTTAAAAAGTTGTTGCTTTATAGATATAGATTCTGCTTAAACTTGTTAAGAATGATCTCTTAATCTGAAGAAATGTCGAAGTACAAGTTTAATTGACTTCTTCTTCTGCAGGCATTTTTGCAAAATATTTGAAATTGATATAAGTCGCAAGTCTGTAGTTTGGTTGTCAATCCTACCCGCTCCTGCTCATATTTTATTGCAATTTTAATATTTTTGTATGAAGAATGTCCAAATAATAAGTCAATAAGTACAAAAATTTTGCCTGTTTGTTTGTGTACAATGCCATCAAGAAGCAAAGAAGCAAAGGGGCAAAATTGGGCCGTCGAACGAAAAATACAGCAAACATGCGAATTAGTAGAGCAGAAAAAGCAAACGAACAAATCCAACAAGATCACGAAAACGTGCGTGTGAGCATGGCGGTATTGCGTGAATCCCAAAATGTTCACATAAAATTTTTATTAAAAATTAATTTGAAAATTTTTTTAAATCACAAGCAATATTTAATTAGAGAATTCAGCCAATTATTTTTTCAATAAAGTTAAATACTGCAGAGTTATATGTATTTTTTTAAGCTTAAGCTAAGCAACAATTTTTTACAAAAAATGTACACGTTTCATTTATTTATCTAACTGTGGAAGTATTTAAATATAAATGAAATCATTTTCTTAAAATTTTCATTGGCATTTTAAATAATTCACAATTTCGCTTTATTTTTGTATGCTGAAGCAAAGATTAGCCCTGAAGTACGCTAAAAAATTCTTTTAAAAAATTACAAAACTTAAAATTTTCTTAGATTAGGCGATTGGAAAAAAATATTTGAGTATTTTCAAAAGTATTCAAAGCAACTTATCGTTAAAGTAGTCAGCAAAAAATATATTGTATATGTTTTGGTTATTCTACAATTAGAAAATATCTTAAATTATCAAAAAGGAAGATAACATAAATTTCAATAAATATTTTTCCTATTAAAGCCAGCCACATTAGACTTGAATAACATTTTCAGCATCGTAACTTTTAATAAAAATTTCCCATAACGAGGCATTAAGAATGAAGCAATAAAGAAGGTAAAAATATAATGTTGCATAAAATGTTCTTTTTAAGCGGGCCGCAAAGACTTTTAAATATAAATGTTAAATTTTCTTTTTTAACTGAGACAAGGGAAATGTTTATTGAATAAAAAATTTCAACGAGCTGAACATAAGCAAACTGAAGTTTATTAATACTCTGTTGCTATTAGTCTCTATACAGCAATTTATCTAGAACTGTTATGCTCACGAATTAGCTATCTCAATTGGAAGATTACATTTTACAAGTATGCAATCGTTCAAGTAGACATAATAGATTTTGATGAATATCAGAACTGAAAATCAAAGACCTAAAAGTAGGCAATTATTTTTGAATCATCTCTTTAACAATAAAACATTTGAAATTTTTTCCAATATAATTTGTACTTCTATTGGTAATATTTAATACAAAGAAAAACTTGTAGATTTCAAACAAATTGGTGGAAAAAAGTAATTTTACGACTAAAGCTGTGTACAGACAGACCGTTGTCAGATCTTATTATATTGTCAGATCTTGAAATTTGTTGGCAATGAACTAACAATTAGAAATTGCCATCCTCAGGAGGTTATCAGTTCATACGTTTGCAAAAAATACTCACAATTTCACTTCCAGAAGAGGGCGTGACAATAACTTTGTATGACAGCGTTGTCTGCTCACACAGATGACAAATAAATAAATTGTCAAACCCAGAATAATTCTGAAAATGTTTCTATTCTGTAACAAAATTCCCCAAGAGAAGAGAAAATAAGGTGGTTTAAGAGAGTGTGCTATAATTATGACATTTAAATTTTGCGACATATTTTATTATATAATTTTCTTATTTTAAAATGATTTTTTTCTCAGTTAGTAAAATTGGATAACATTGATTAAATAGTAAAAAAGTAAAAATAAATTTCTTTAGTGTGCTTTATTTTTGAGCAGTACTTTATGTATTTCATTATAGTTTTATAGTTTTTTGATTTGATTACGTCTAAATTAGATTGAAAGATATTAATGTTTTCACCTAAAATCACACCATAGTTTCTATTAACTTTTAAGAGCTTTTTTTATTATGACTTTGCTGTTTCTATTTTATGTTTATAACACTTTTATATAAAGTATCCTTTTTTAATGCCAGCACAAGAAGTGAGAAGTTGTTTCTGTGTAAATAAATTTTTAGTATGTTACATTTCGTTAAATTTGTTTTTTGACCACAACTAAAAACAGTAAAAAAAAAAAAATCAGAATATATTAGGGTTTGTTTTTATTTTCTAAGACCTTATTTTGCTTTATCTATTACTGCCAACAAGGGTCAAGTGTTACATTTTAACACACACATACGTAATAAAAAATATAGCCCAGCATCAGGCGTAGAAAATGCAACATTAAGTTTTATTGTTCCCCTATTTTATTATATAAAAAAATAATAATAAAATAATGAAAATTGTTTCTTAAAGCATTCTGAATACTTAAGTTTGACAGCACAAATGTGTTAGTCAGTTTACAAAAGCTGAGATTTTGAAAGAAAAAGGAAAGGAAAAAAGTTTTTTTTAGGATATTTTCAAAAGTTTATAAACACTTTTCCATACATAATTGTGTTTAAAAAATTCGCATAACTTTTAATTATTCTGGTTTGGTTCTTGCTATTTCGCTCACTGAATTCTTGTTAAATATCCTTTCAAACAAATAATGGAAAAGTTTAAGCCACACAAGCCTTAAAATTTGTTTTGTTTTATATCAGATGACTCCTTCGATTAAGTGTTTATTTAGTAAAAGTTTAGATGGCGATATAAAATAGTTACACGGCATTGATCACAAGGACTAAAGGTTTTATTTAAACAAAGAATATATCTCGCAATTCATATTCAATGACTGTAACAACGATACTTCTTTAAGAGAATTTTGCTAAAATTATTTCAGTTTAAGGCAAGCAGCCTTGTTGTTCGATTAAAGTGGCCTTTTCCCTTTCGAATACGTTATTTAATTCAGCCATGTTTCTTCACATTTTTATATAACTGCCCACACATTAATTTTTTGCTGTCTGCTTGTTTTTGGTTATTTTTGTTTGCTTGAATTAACAACCATATAAATTCATATTAAAAAAAAACTCGTTTACCAAAAGAGAAAAAAGAAAATTACCCACAAATAACAAACGAAAATGAAAAAGGAATTTATATAAAATTGAATTCTTCAGAATATTTATACTTACACAAAGCAAAAAAAAAAAAGAAAAGAAAAAACAAAAAAAAAATGCCGCCAAACCTTACAGAAAATGTAAAAAAGAAAGCAAAAAATACCATCTACATGTAATAAACTTCATACCCCTAAAAGTATGCTAAGAGAATAACAAAAAAAAAACTGAATAAAAACAAAACTGTTTTACAAAAAAGTGACATTTTATGTGTGATATGTTGGTGAGCTTTAAATATTTTTTAATATAAAATTATAATTTATGAGGCAAGAAGAAAAAATAAAAGAAATACAAAATATAAAGCATAGTTAAAGGCGCAAAAACCAAAAGAGCGAAAAAATTCATTGGTCAAGATTATTTCAAGACTAATTTAACAAAATAAATATGAAAATTAAAGGAAAATAAACCAACAACAATTTCACAAGAGTTGCTAAAACAGCAAAAATAAAGATATAACAAATAAGAATAAACAACAAATTTTAAAGGAACAGCCTTACACGAAAAGTTCAATAGCGATAATTTCTTATCCGTACAGACGTATTTTTCTCTGTATGTTCTGCGTAAAAATTTGATCGATAACATATCGAAAAGTGTTCTATAAAAAGAATGTATTGATAACGTATGCACAAATAAACCATCATAAATATTTATCCTTAAAACATCGTGCAACATTCTAGGAAAATAATTTCCAATAAAATAGCGAAAGGTATTTTTCGATAGCAACTTGAAAATTATTTATCGATACAAAATTGCAAAATAGGTATCGGTAATATACATAAAAAATATTTTATCAATAACTAACTTATCGAAAAATATTTATTGATAGCATATTGAAATATTTATCGATAACATATTGAAAAAATGTTATCGATAACATTAAGAAATAGCATATCGAAAAACTATTCACCGATATTATATTAAAAAATATTTATCGAACACATACATAAATCATCAAATACATAAACCAACATATCGACCCTTTTGCGCGAAATTATCGTATGTTACACTTTTTGTGAAATCGAGTTTTTTTATGCAAATCGGTTCTAAATCCATAAATTAATCTGTTGACAAAATATTATAGCGATAAACATAATAGTTATGGAGATAATACGATGCACATTTTAGCGTATGTAACAGTTTTGTGGTATATAATAGCAATACAAGTAGTAATAAAAACGGTCTCCTGTAAATTTTAGTTTTTGTAACATACGATAATATCGCGCAAAGGGGTCGATATCGATAAAAGTTTTATATTAAACAATTATCTAGAACATTTAACAAATATATTTTTTAAATAATCTTTATCGTTAATATATGGTAAATTATGCCATAAAAATGATATATCGATAGCATATCGAAACATATTCTAACGAAAGATAATATATTGAAAAGAGTTTCATAAATAATAAGTAGAAAAAAAATAATATTTATCGATAACATTGAGAAATTTTTAATTTAAAACAAATAAAAAACTACACATTATAAGTAAGTTTGTGTTGTAAAATACTTTCTAAATATTTATATCTTTATATATATTATTTATCGATATTGTATGGCAAAGATGAGATAAAATCTTGAAAAAAACATGTTGATAACATTTTAAAATCAGTTCATAAACAATATTTATCGTTAAGATATCGTAAAATGTTCTTTAAAACTTGCTTATCGATAACATATCGAGAATTATTCTACTAATAATATTCATCAGTAATAAGTTTCAGTTTTCCATAAGTAAAAGCTAGACGTTAAGAATATATTAGAAATCTTCTATAAAGAAAGCTTTTCGATAACAAGTAGATTGTTTATCTGTAACGTTGGAAAATATTTAGTAAAGAAAATTTATAATAAATATTTTGTTAAGAATTTTGTATAAAGCAAATTATATGAATTTACTGTTAATAAAACAAATTAATCAAAAATGTATCGAAATGCTTTATGAAAGGTATTTATCGATAGTAATAATCTGTATTGCACTGTAAAACAAGTTATGAACAATGTTTAACGATAAAGCGTGGAAAAAATGTTTGATAAATAGCACGTCCGGATAAGTTACCGAAAATTGTTAATGGAAAGAAAATTGAAAAATTTTTAAATTGAAAACACAAAAAAATTTTCTCCTAGGAGTAATCCATTGATAATATATCGAAATAGAGCATTTTTCGATAACATAACTTGTCCATTATCTAACGATAAATAATGTAATAAGAAAATTATTCTTGTTAATTGTTTGAAGTTGTTAATTAGAATTAATTTTTACAACGAAGAAAGGATTTTCTGCATTCCTTTCTTCGTTGTAGCTAATTTGTTGTGATAAAACTAAAGCAGAAAAGAGTAACATACAGTTTTCGAAGGCCACAACAACCCATCATTTGGCATTTTTTCTTATAATTTTTAGTAGGCTTATAGCGTAATATTCAAATTTAAAGAATACAAAACTTATTGCTTTTTGATACTCATTTTATAGCCTTAACAAACTCCTTCAGCAAACAATTCTCAAAGGTTCTGTTAAAAAAACAATTTTATGCTCAAAAAAAATGCCCGTTCAATAACACATTTACAGGGATAACATAAAAACTTTCCATGTCAACTAAACTTTTGCAATAAATAATAAATTTAAATAGAAATGCTGAGCAAGTCATGCGGAAAATACAATACAATTATTTGTCAGACAAAAGTCTAGCCTCAAAATAGACAGCAGTTTCCAAATAATTAAACTCCAATTGATAAACTAAGGAGAAACATAAAATTGTATATTGTTTATTTTCTTCTTGTTTTTCTTTCTAAATGTCTTCTGTCTTCGTAAAATTATTTTTAAACATATTTGTGCTGAAAATATTTTTCTTTCGTTCGCTTTTGTGTTTTCCTGCCGTTTGTTTGACATTTTGTCTGCTTTCATTTTCAGTTGAGTATATTATTAATAGATAGATTTGTTAGAACTTCTCCCACTTTTTTAACGTTAATTTTAAACGATTTAATATAATGAAGTCATAAAAGAACGCATTAAAATTCTATTGCGAGAAAACTCAAATCTCTTTTGACTCAATCAAGGTTAAATCAGTATCAGTGCCAGTGAAAGAGGTGTATCAAGGACTTTTGGTTCTTAGTTGATGGACTAAATTCGTCAATAAACTTTTAAATGCTTTGTTTGAATGGTGGCCGAAATGTACAATATAAAAGAAATAATATAGTTGGCGATTTATAGATCATTAAGGCATCGATAATGTGAGTAATTATCGATACATTCTATTAGTAGGAAATATCTATAAATTATTTTTCTAAAGAAAATATATTTCATAAGTTATCGGTTAATGTGTTTTATAGATTTTTCTATAGCAAAACACACGTAAACTGTTTTTTGCACAACAATTATCGGAAAGTTTTCTTATGGTAAATTACACTAAGCAACTTCGTACACATTATATTACGGCATACAGCCAAATAACACAGTTCTAACTGGTGTCCTCAAGATACGTCTCGTTTTTGTTCATAAATCTTTCTTACAGATTTGAAGAAAACAAATGCTAACGTTTGACCAAAGACACTTAAATGCAAAAACAGTTTCACTAAATCATTTTTAATTGAAATTGAGAAAATTCCATGTGAAATTGAGAATTTAAATTTGAAATTGAGAAAATTCCATGTGAAATTGAGAATTTAAATTTGAAATTGAGAAAATTCCGAATGAAACTGAGAAATGCAATTTGAAATTGAGAAATGCAATTTGAAATTGAGAAAATTCCAAATGAAATTGAGAAAACTACAATTGAAATTGAGAAATTTTAAATTTAAATTGAGAAAATTCAAAATGAAATTGAAAATTTCATTTTTAAATTGAGAAAACTTAATTATATAATTTTCATTTAGTTCATAAATATACATAAAATAAAGCTTATATAACTACACCATTTTTCATTGAAATTGAGAAAATTCCATGTGAAATTGATAATTAAAATTTTAAATTGAGAAAATTTCAAATGAAATTGAGAATTTCAATTTGAAATTGAGAAAATTCCAAATGAAATTGAGAAATTCCAATTTTGAATTGAGAGAATGTAATTGTATAATTTTCATTTAATTCATAAATATATATATTCGAGTACATACTATATAGAAACATAAATAACTCAACATAAGGATCAAAGCAAAGAAATTATATGAAAATAAATACAAATCGTAGTATTATGGATCAACAGGCATATTTTCCAGATCCAGAGCACATTGGTGAAATGTTGTATGTTGCAGAGCTCTACTGCAATCTCCAGTACTTATACATGTCTTTGAACCATTAATTACCTCTTCTAAAATAACAAGCCTCTGCTCTCCTACATGTGGGGGTCTTACGTTCGGTACATTCATTTTTGTTTTCATCTTACTTTTAATTTTTGACCAAATAATTTCAATTGGGTTAAGCATCGGTGAATAGGTGCTCAAATGTAGCAGTGAAAATAAAAAACGCCATAGCTTGAGAACAGCCACACTCATTTGGCAAATTTTTTTCTTTATATCTCCTATAGTAAATATTATTTTTTTTTATATTCTCAATTTTATTTGGAATTTTCTGAATTTAAAATTAAAATTTCTCAATATGATTTGGAATTTTCTCAATTTAAAACTAAAATTTCGCAATTTCATATGGAGTTTTCTCAATTTCAAAATGAATTTCTCAATTTCGTTTGGAATTCTCAATTTCATTTGAAATTTTTTTGAAATTTGAAATTTTCTAAATTTAATTTTGAATTTTCTCAATTTCAATGAAAAATGGTGTAGTGTACGAAAACATTGACCCGAGTGCGGTGAGACCGGTTGGGTGTATCATTTCCTTGCAAACAAGCTTAATTTGTATTTAATTTGTTTTAGTTAGTTATTAATAATGTTAAGGAAATTTCATTTATTCGTAATATTTTTATCAATTTAAATTTTTAAAAAAATTTAAAATGCTTTTATTTGCACTTGAATGCTTTTTTGCTAAAGGATGATTGTTCGGAGGTTTTAATCTCCATTTTTATATAGAATACAGTGCGTTCACACACTCTATAATCCGAAAAGTGTATTTTTACGTGACGAGTTTCACGTTCACGGAAAGAAGTGGGACGATTCGTGCCCACTTCACACCCTTTCCAATTTGCTTGATTAGAGGGAAGTTTTATTTATGCCGTTTTATTTTCTAAAAAAAATGTAAATTTTTTTTTACTTTATATCAAAAAAATTGCTATTCAAAGTTTTCTTAAGATAAAAATTTTGCCTCGTAAATGATGATATAATCATTTTTAATAAACTCAATATTTCAAAAAATCTTATTTTCAATTAAAAGGACTAAAAATGTTGCACTTTCAAAAAAAAACGCCATAATTTTATTTAAAATTAGTATTTATGGCTTGTTAGATGTAATATTTTTACTTTGTATTTGCCGTTGGCGAATGCCAGCAAATAAATCCCAGTGGGTATTATTACTTTTTTTTTGTTTATTTTACAATCAGTATATACAAACCCGGTGTCGTTTCCCTGCAGGAAATGTCTGTAATAAAATTATACTGATTATCTATTGACGATGTCACTAGTACTACTGACAAATTATACCCCAACTATGCTATCTACTATTGACATTTAACACATGCTTGTCCTACGAAATCTACCAGTAGACTGCGTCAATACTGTCTAGGTAGTTCTTGTGGGACCATATGGAGAAAATGTCAATATTAAGATTGTACTGACTTACTATTGACGATATCACCACACTGTGGGAAATGTCCGTAATAAAACTGTACTGATTCACTATAGACGCTGTCTCCACCTGCAGGAAAGGTCAATATTAAAATTATGCTGACGACGTCACCAATAATATTTTATTTTAATTTAGTTCAATCAGGTACAAGTATTTATTTAAAATAATATTTAAAAGTAAAATAAGGTATGAAATATTTTAGAGTATACTTTTTTTATTGTTAAATAAAATAAATGGAACTTCGTTTCGTTTTAAATTAATGATTTGTTTTTAACCGTCAAACATTTTCTCTACCTATCAGAACAATTAACAAAAAAACCAGGTTGTTGACAGTGTCACAAAAAAGACACCTTCATTGTTGACAAAAATATTGACATGGATACACTTAACCCCATGCTTCCTTCAGGGTTTTTTTTTCATTAGTTTTATTGTAGTAGATCTATTGTTTATCAAGTTTATTCAATAAAACATTTTAGTCGTACTCAAGTTAATTTTTGTTCACTTTATATTTGAAATGAAATTAAGTTTTCTTTTCTAGCATTGTCTGATAATTACCCTCGTATCATATATAGACACGGAATGTAGCTTAATAAAGTTATATAATTTTTTTGCCATTAGGCCAATGTATTGAAGTATGCATTAAAGTTTTCCAAATGGCTGATGTAATAAATTTATTATTCCTTGAACACACTCCTTGGCTTAAACTTACATCCATTTATGTGCACATAAAATTATCCTGTTTCATTAACATAATAATGAAATGAATGTATTAAGGACCTATTTATCGAGAGTAGAATATATTAAAGAAATAAAATTCCGTGCTTTTAAGTCTTAGGAAATCCTTTGTATTATTTCAATTACATAGAAAACAATTATACAGAGATTTGGAGAATATTAAGAGTTTAAGGATAATTTACAGGAAAACTAAAAAGATATTCATTCTTTAGGGAGCGATGACGCAAATATTAAAGTTAAAGTTTTGTTTTCAACATTATAAGATAGAGTATTTCTTTAGCACACTTTCATGTAGTTTGTAATTTTTTCTAGAAAATATATGTAAAATGTTTTGTGTGTCGTGTGTGCTCAGCTTTTTCTTTAGCTAATTTATAACTTTTTGATTTATTTTAATGGGATTTATTATTTACTGACTGTATTTTTGAGTTTCTAAATCAGCTTCTAAGTTTTTAAAAACAATTTTTTAAATAATTGTTATTACAATTCACGCACGTGTTGCTTTTTTAATTTAGTCATGTATTGTATTAATTAGAAAAAACCTCATATAACTGACACAGTTGCTGTGAAAACATAAATCTCTTTTTTAATTTATGTTTAGGGAGAGGATATGTTATATGAGCTTTTAATAAAGCAAAAAAATATGATATATTTTCCCCTCCGCTGGATCTGTTACTGGTTTTTTCATGCACATTTTTTAAGTAATATCTGGTTAACCGATTCTTACGAAACTTTAAACACATTTTAGGTTCGTTCGACAATATATTTTAACGATAAGAAAAGTGGACTGAGACACACTCACTCGAAACAACTGTTCTCTTTCAACTACTTCTACTAAGCTGATTCTCATTAAACTTTAAGCACACACTGAGTTCATTTTTGAAATACTTCTGCGATTCTTATAAAACTTTGCACACACAATTAATTTCTCTCACAATACAATCTGTTGATTATAAAAGAGGGGTCGCAGGTTTGATTCCTGCCTAGACACTGGGTGTTTCTGCAGACAAGCCAAAATTGCTTTGCGGTTTGTGTTGGTTATTAAAAAAAATTTTTTTTTCAACAATTTTTACCGGACTAATTCAAATGAAACTTTTCACACACATTGAGTTCCTCTGGCAAAAAATTTTAAGGAGAAGAAAAGTGGACAGCGCCACGCCCACATAAAGTAAATATTATTTTAAAACTACATATAAATTTGTGCTGGCAAATTCTGCTATATTTCATTACTCAATAATATTCAATACTTTTCATTTGGGTACTCAATACTACTCGATACTTTTAACAGATTTTTTGAATTTGTAACGCACAGTTTTTTTCTGCAAATTGAATTAGTTTCTTCAAAAATTAAAAATAGATATTCAACTATTATTGGTTTTATACTTATGTCTTTTATTATTAAATAAAAAATAAATGTAAAGCTAACATTTAATTTAACGTTAACAACAACTTAAGAAATAATTTAATTGTTCTCAAAAAAAATTATTTAGTTTTGATTTGATTAAAGAATCTTACACCTAGTTGTGTTTTTATACAGTGATGTACTTTTATCCACTATTTTAGCCACTCAATTTGTCTAAAAATACAACTCTAAAAGTATCGAGTAACTACTTTTGAGCGTTGAGTAACCAAAAAAAGGAAATACCCGATACTCAGTACCCACTATTCAATACTTTGCCAGCACTAATATACATACTTCAACGAGTTTTTATGAAAATTGGCACACATTTTAAGGTCCTCCAACAATACAATTTAATCATAAAAAAGTAGGCAGAGCCATGCCCGTTCAAGAGAAATATTAAATTTCATAAACTTTTACTTAACCGATTTTGATGAGACTTTCCACGCACATTAAATTCTCCTAGCAGCATGAGATATTAATATGAAAAGGTGACAGTGGCACGCCCATTTGAAATTAAATATTTTACAATTATTTCTGTTTAAACGTTTGGCATGAAACTTTGCATACACACATTGAGTTGACTGGCAATAGAATTTATTGAAATAAATATGTGTTTAAACTACTTTCGCTTAAACAATTTTCGTGAAACTTTAAGAATAACTCGAGTTGCTCTGGCAATTGCTGAAAAAAAGTAGGCTGAGCCGTGCCCATTTAAAATAAATATTAAGTTTTAACAGGTTGTACTTAATCGATTCTTATGAAGCTTTGCACATACATTAGGTTCCCTTTTCCAACACCATTTCTAAGTAAGAAATGTAGGCGATGACACGCTCATATTTTTTCAACTACTTTCGCTTAAACGATTTTTATGAAACTATAAATATACCCATGAAGCCAAAAACATTAACATCTGGTATTGCCAAACAAACTCCATGCATAAGAATGGTTGTTACTTTTTTTACATAAAGTTTGACAATACTAGATGAAGCACAAATGCTCAGCTGTTGACTTGTTATTCTGCCATGAAAATACCTTGAATTCCTATGTCAACACATTTTAATGATTGGAAAGTGGACAGAGCCACGCCCACGGAAAGATTTTTTAGGTTCTTCTATTAAATCTAAATCGAAACTTTGCACACATGCTGTTATTTTCGCTTCACAATAATCAAGGAAAATATTTAGTTAAAATAGCGTCGTGGTACGTTGCCCTTGGTGCTTGAGTACGTCATGCAATGGTTCGGTTTTACTGGCGATAAATTTCTGTCTGTACTCTCTGTGTACTATTTGCCCTTTTTGAATTTTTTCATTATTAAATTATTTTCTTGTAATTAAAACTGCAGAAAAATCTCCTTAGAAAGCTTAAAACACATTAAACAAAACAAACACGTAACAAATAACCATTAATTTACGAAATGATTTGTGGTGCATGACAAAAAATCTTAAGTGCTTCAGAGTCAAATTTGTTTCAGCAAATAGGCAAGAATTCTAAGGAAAATAAAACAGAATATTTTCTTAATAAAAAAATTATTTGGAAATGTTAATATTAAAAAATATGATGCTGCTTAGTTATTTAAAAGTCTAAGGCTGTGTTTCTCAAATGCTAATGAACATTTTCGTTCCAAGATTTATATAAGAAATAAAAATAAAAAGCTGCATTTTTGTTTCTGTTTTCAATATCTTCGGATGCGAAATTTCTTTCGCAGAAATTTTTCTTTAGTTTTAGCTTATGAATTATTTTATTGCATTTTTTATTTTCGATTACCTTTTCCATAGAAAATTTCCTAAAACTATGCTTTAGTTTTTTTTAATATTGAATAACTCCGAAAGTATGCTATGAATTTTTGCTTTTCAAAGCTTGTTTCAACTATTTTTTGTTTTCAGTTATTTATTGTTCTTTTGAAATAATTTATATATTTCATACAAATTCGTTATTGTTACAACAAAAAAGGTTTTCTATTTTTACGCTGTAACGTTTTAATCCTTAAAGGATTTGTAACTAGAAGTCATGCAGAAAGTTTTTGAAAAATAAGCAAAAAAAAAATGTTTAAATATTATGTAACACTTTTGTTGGTGGTTCTTGCTGATAAATCCCTTTACTCAAGCCACTTGAAGTAAAAGCACACAAACATTTTGTTTTCTTTTCACTATTTTTCACTTTTTCTCGTGGGATGTGGCTGACGTTAAAAAGTGTTTTTGAAACTACAAATAAGCTGAGAACATTTTGACATATTTGCTTAAGTAGAAGAATTTAGTTTTGCTACGTGTTGTCACGTTTAATCATTTGTCATTATTAATTTGGCAAACTTTTGGCCATTTTTAATGTTTCACAGGAGCTAAATAAAATTAGTTGTAGAGAAAATATATTTTTATTTTTTATTCTTAAAACCATTTTATAATTATAAATTGTTAAAAGAAATTTATTTATTTTTTGATAATTTAAATAGATTTGTATCAGGGACCGCAAATAATGATTATTTGGCAAATTTAAACTGAAAAAATTTAACTAAAAGAGAAGTGATATATGCATAAGGAATACAGCAAGATAATTCTTGTTACACGCACTACTTTTAGCTGCATTAATTTTTACTTGCTCAAATTTGATTAAAAAATTCAATTTTAACGATTATATTCAGAGTTTAATTTATTCTTCCGAAAATCAGAGATAATCCGTGAATTTTATTTATTTCTCAGAAAATAAAAATAATTTTTTCAGTTTTATTTCAGTAATAATACTGGCTGTTTTTAGAAAATGAAAACAAAATTGTGAGTGAGAAATAATATTGAAAACAATAATAATATACGAAATTTTTTTTTTGTTTTCATTATAAATTCTCACTCACAATTTTGTTTTCATTTTCCAAAAACAGGTAGATTATCGAATTGAAAACCGCTCAGTTATTCGAGTGGTTTCCATACATATTTTCTATTTGGATTTGCTTGATACTCCACCACTTCATAATATATTTTTCAAATTAGTTCGCATGTGAAAACTGTACGCGATACCGTTAACCGACGCCAACTACCAATCGCACGCGAGAAAGTGAAACGCAAAACTCTCGAAGGACGAGTGACCTGGTTGCACTTAAAGAATAATTGCCAACGACCCGTGATGTTTACTCACTCAAAACTTCTGTACGAATCACCAGTTTAGTTTCTTAAGTTCATAAGGTCCCTTTCACATATGCGACACTTCTTGCCGGACATTTTTTTAATTCTCTTTTGTTCTTGCCTGAAGCTTTTACATATTGGAAATTAATAGACAGATAGAAATTTTTTCATATTCGTTTTTCATCCATTTTCGCAGTTTGTTTACTTATCATTACATATTTATTTTATTCTGTGGTTTACTTAAATTACCCAAAACATATAAAACAATTTTTTATAAATATGAAATTTGATTTAACAAAAAGGAAAAACTAGTTTATTGCATAAAATTGGCATTAGAAGATTCTCCCGAAGAAGACGACTTGGGCTTGAGAAATATGATATAAAGCGATAAAGTGAAATCTGCGAAAATAACAAAAGAGAAACAAAAAATGTCCGGTACAGAGGGTCGTGTACTACACAATATGCATCTTTGCCCCTTCTTCAACAAACTTCGTCTCTCTGTCGTTCAATTGCCGATATGTGAAAGGGGACTAAGTATTTAATGTAAAATATTTCTTGTATTAAATAATAATTGCAAAATAATACTGCTGAAGTTGTACTCTGTTCATTTTGAAAGAAAAAATGAAATGTTTGTGGCAACATTTTCTTCCGACCACAAAATGTTTCTGCCAACATATTTTCCAACAGCAAAATAATATAAGCATCACTTATTTGCATGAAGAGTTCCTCCGTAGCAGTTGCAATTTGCATTAATTGGTACGTTGCGGCACAAGCTCCTAATATAATTTTGTTGTGTATTTCAAATATACACATATGTTTTTTTTTACATAAGAAAGACAATGCTGTGTAGTTTCAGGCAATAAGACTGATATATTTTTTCTAAATCGTGGTATTGTCAGCACTGGCTAATTGTCAAAATTTTCAAACGAATTAGTCAATGTTGCTCAACATTTTTCGCAAATTTGAACAGATTACTAGACTTAACATTAAAATATTTTTCAACAATACTCATATGATAAATTTAAACCCCTTTTCATTAATATTTTTTCGCTCTTAATTCTGGCTTATTGAACAATTACATTTAAAATGAAATCTTTGGCCTTTCGAATATATTTATTTGTTCATTGGACGTGCAAACCAAACTTCATTTTATTGCAATGCCCAAAGCATACATTTCTCTTTCATTGAGCAGCAAAACACATTCATTTATTCAGTCAGCCATGAGGCAATATAAGCTTTTCGTTACAAAAAAAAACCAAAAATAATAATAAAAAAATCATCTATTCATCATTTGGCATCATGTTGTCTTTAGTATTATCTGGCACAAATATGATGACAAGTCTTTTCTGTCGACCATAAATAGCACATTATATACGTATTTCAATATCCCGACTAAGGGATATGTAAAGTGCCACTTTATGTTGCATATGTTCAAGGGATGAAGAACAATAGAGCTTGATATTCTAGTCATTGCAAAGTATACTTTGGGGCGGCTGTGCATTGGCGCAAACTATAAATATTACTTTAGTGCTTTGTGTTTAGAAATTAAATCGTTTAGGCTAGAAGAAAACCCCATTTGTGTTCCAAAAAAAAAAACAAGCTTGCAACCAAATATTTACATATAAAAAGGGTTTTGCTTTTTAGAATTTCTTTTAGTCCTTTTGCTCGTACAATTAGTGTTGCTGCATAATTAATGCACATTACCATTTAGCAAAAGGTGTGCAAAATCTGTGTTTTAGTAATTAGTAAAACCTCTCTGGAGATGGAAGCGACGAAGGAAAAAAACCTTAAGTTTCTCTTTCGGCATACAGCAGATTTTTGTCATGCAACGTTGAAGTAGAGCCATTTGTAAATTTATAAAGGTCAACAACTTTTCAACAGAGATTTTTTCAGGTAGATGCCCTACAAAAGCATTAAGTGGATTTTGTTGTTTGTTTGTAATTGATGTTGTAATCTTATACTAACCCTAGAAGTATGCTATTAATTGCACTTGAAAACTTGTCTGTATGGATGTTGCAGGTTTTAAAATAAAACTAAAAATGTAAAATTTTTAAAAGAAATGCATTCTAATATATTTTTTTATAATTTTCTTTTTTCTTTAATTTAAATAGATTCGTTAAAAAAGTTTATTTTTGATATACATGAAATATAATATTTCCCTCCTGCAGGTATGCTTCTTAACTGACAAAAAAAGTGCATCCCGAAAGTATACTTTACCTGTTATTTACACTAATATTTTCTTTTCGAGTTAAAAAAAACTTTTTTTTTAACATTTTATTTCATTTATTTTTGTAAAGATTCATGGTATTCGGAAACATCTGTTGAAAACTGACGTTATGCTGGTGGCAACAAGACAATAAGTTTAAATTTATTGCTCGAAATGTTTGTATCTTAAAGAAAGCCAAAGAGAAGATGAAATCTCTGCCACCAATATTAGTTTAAGGAAACCAACAACATTTAGGGCATACAAAACAGGAACAAAGTTTGAAAAGGATCTCTGTTTATACAAATTTTATGATTTTGTAAGAAAATCAATTACAAATATTAAAGGAAATTACTGCGATAATTTAAAGTTTTCAACGATTTCCGCTAAAATCTTACAAACTTCCAAACTTTTATTTGCAATCCTTCCTTCCATAAATTTAATAAAAAACTCTCTTTATAATTTAGATTTTTTTTGTTTGTGTATTCGCAAAAGTTAAATTTTTGCTCTTAACAATTTCAGTTTCTTTGAATGCATATTTGCTGGCATAATATCTAGTTTCAATTGCCACTCTACTGCATTAAAAAGAAAGATAAGAATAACTGTTTTTTTTTGTGACTGCGAAACTAAAATCGTCTGCATTATTTAACTGCATATGTACAGGCGTTGACTATAAAAAAATACCAAAACAAACACACTTGCAATCTTGAATAGCAAAATAAGTTCTTGAAAATATATTTAGTTTAAACTTTAAACGACCTGAAAGAGTTGAGACATATATTTCCACATAAATCTTGACATAAATTTTATTTTTCACAAATGATTTGTTGCATATTTTGGAGAACTTAAATAAAATACTACTTACAGTATAGTGGTTGATACATAATTTTTTTCAAAGTCTTCCATAGCAAAGAGATATTTTTTTCTTGTAAAATATATTTCCTTTTTAAAAAAACGTTCGTTTAAAATAAAATTCAGATAATTATATTTAATTTTAATGATCTATTGGCATATATCTATATTATTAATAGGCAAACGCGTTTTTTAGGTCCCTTTTCCGGAAAGTTTTATATGTTTTTAAACGGGTTTTTACATAGATGTGCGCAATCTTAACTTTATTCAAATCGTTTAAAATCGGCGTTTAAAGTTGCTACTAAAACATGCCTACTTTTTACACATGCATGTATCAGCTTCAACTTGAACAATAAACAAAGTGTGCATATGTGGGGTTTGTCCAATTTGTTTTGTGTAGAATGTTTTTTGTTTTTATATTTTTTCGTATGTATTTATGTAAATGTTTGATATTAATTCCTAGAATGCGGTCGATTGAGTCGACCGCTGGCTAGACTAATATTTATTTAAGGCCAACACAACTTATGAAGCCTTCTTGGGTTGACTGCAGAAACTGCCAGGGTCTAGACAGGAATCGAGCTTGTGAGCTGGTCTACGTGGAGAGTAAATCAAAATCTAGCATAATTGCACTTTAAAAGAATGAAGTAAATATATCTTTCCCTTAGTTTACACGGTAGAAACGTTCGCGAAAATAGAACCAATTAAACAAATAAACGGTTATCAACAAATTATGTACGGTCTCCTTATTTTTAGCATGATTGTTATGTGATCTTTTTTGCTATATTGCAATTTTTTTCAATTGATTTTTGTAGCTTTTTTTAATATTTTAGATTTTTTTCTCGCAAGCATTTTCTGATCATGAGTTTTAGTGATTATGATGAAACTTTTTTTCCACTCACGTGAGCGCGTCCATGAATTTGTGCCAAACATATAAGGTCGTGTATGAGTTATATTTTTATCATGAGCGAGTATGAGCGTGAGTGAAAAGCTACTCGAAGAAAGTTATGCGTTTTTACACTCTAATGAAACGCCGCTTTTCTAGGTGGCGGCTGCACATTAATTTGTTATATTTTACATTACAAATGCGATAAAGTAAAGAAATAAAATTTATATACTAATCTATTTATCTATTATATAAATAGACAAAGACATATTTTTAGATTTCTTTTTCTTCTTTGTTTGCCAGCCGATTTTCTTCATTCTTTTACGAAATTGTAGGCATTGTTGAGCCTTAGTAGCCCGGCTATTTACTATTTAAATTGGTTTAGTATCAAAGGAGTGAAAGGCTCCTAAAGTTGACACCACTACAAATGCTAAAAATACATACGTACAAGTATTGGATCAATTAAAAACATAAGCATAGCAATGAAAGTGTTTGAGTGTTTGATATATGAGCAATAAGACTTTTTCTCTTCAAATGAGTGAAGTTGAGAAAGAAAAAGAGATCAGAATTGAAAGAGATGAGAATTGACAAAAATCTTAACGACTCTGAAAAATTTTATATTTTCGGACAATCCTGTGTTTCACAGGATGGACTTTGTTTTGTTCTGGATTTTTAAATACTGAAATACAGACGACACTAAAGACTAGACTATTGACCATGCTTAGGACTTTATAAAGCACATGTCTATAGATAAGCTGCACTGCAGACTATATTGTAGATTAGGACATTGATTAGAATATATGTACATACAACCATGAATAAGACTTTAGACGCAAAATTCCTCTAAATAAATATGTATTTCGAAATAACTCTTGGATGAAGCAAAAAATTTCATAAAATTGATTTTCATTGAAATGTAATGTTGTTATAATATTTTTCATTTAACTAATAACATTCAATCGCTGTTACTTTCATGTCAGCTTGTAAGTTCCTTAATTCCTTTGATTTCTACTTAAAAGCTTTTAATACTTTTCGTTCCTAATGTATACTTCAGTTTTAGTTCACTTAAGTAAACACTTGTATTTAACACCACGCTTCGTAGTGCAATAACGTCTTGTTCATCTTCAAGGGAAATAAAATATCGAAAAAGAAAAACCATCAAAATGTTAAAAATCAATAAGCAGTGACAGTGATTGTATTAGTAGTAGAACAAGTGTATGTGTGTTATAAGAAAACAATTGATGTATAAGATCCTTAGGGGAATTTCTCGATTATACCTTCAATAAACACAGTGCACAGGAAATCAGTGTAGTGGCAAAATCAAATACAAAACGATAAACTCAACGTAACAATAAATTCAATATTTTTTTTCGCCAAGCACTTAAAAGGTCGTTGAATGAGGATACATTTTTGACAGCACAACAACAACAACAACAACAAACTGTTTTAATACAAGTAAATGTTGTTTTGGATTTCTAAAGTCATCCTTGTATGAAGGAGTGAGTTACTTCATATGTATCACTATAATCAACATACTTAAACGCTCATACTACTTGTGTACGTGTTAACATATTGTTCTGCAAAAGTAAAATTTCTGTTAAAAAGTAAAATTTTTTTGAGTTTTTATTTCCTCCTGCAGAGTTTATTTTTATGGGTTTTTGCCAGCAAATAGTAAAAGGGTGTTTTTTTAATCGCGATAAAACTTTTAACTGGCAACACTGCTTTGTTTGACAGCCGATTTCGAAATTTTTTTTGTTAGTTTGGTTGGGCGATTTCAAGGCAGATCACCAGGCAGTAGCGGATCAACAACAATACAAAATTTTTTGTAAAAAATACCTGAGCAGCTGTCAAAACATAAACAAAACTGGCTGGCATTGTCAGCACAGATGAATCTTTTAGAAAATGTCAAACATCATATAAAACTGAACACGTATAAGATGCTTCTCAGTTTGAAATCAGCCATGTTGTTATGAGTATATTATCAACACAAATTTAATTTTACACGATTGACATTTAACCAGGCAAATCAGCTGTGCTATCGGTACTACCTTATTGATCTGGCTTGGGCAATTTATAATGAATAGATTCACGCTAGACCAACCAACGTTTACAAATTGTTGTTATCTCAAAAATACTCAAACAAATACTGAAAAAATTAATAAAAAAATTCACTTAGTTTTTTTTTAAGTTTGCCATTAAGATCATGCGATTTTTTGTGGGGATACGTGTAGTTTCTCATGTATAGAGACAAGCCAGCCACAATTCCAGCCGATGAAGACAACATTACAGCTGCCATTGATGAAATGCCAAAATTGTCGCTCACGGATGAAACAAAGTAAATGGCATTTATTTATTTATTGCCCCAAATAAATATTACATTCTGTTTTACAAACTTTTTTTTTAAATTTTCAAAACCCAAAGGGCAAAACAATCACCCTATAAACCTTACAGCTGCTTTATAGTTTGTAAAAATTTATATAAATTCTCTACTTTTCTTAAAAGTTCTTTTTTTCCAAAAACTTAAATAAAAATAGCTTTTCTAAAAAGTACTATTATATAAAATAGCTGTTCAGTATTGTATTTGTAGGCCACCGGACCCTCTCATCGATATTCATGCGTATATATGTACATAAAAGCCATATTTATACAAATCATTTTAAAAAGAATACGAGAATTACTATTATTCCAACATATAGAAGTTCGCAATAGACTTGCAAAAGCTTTTTATTTATTGTTTAACTAATTTTTCCGTTGTCTTCCTGAATTTACTAAAATAACAAATATTTTATTTAAATACAATACGATTGAATGTCGGTTCTCCATTGCGAATGGGACTGGGTTCAGCAGGGATCAGCGAAGAACACGGTTAGTAGATTTTATATATAAAAAAAATATTTAATTTTTTTAATTTTCGTTTTTCCCAAAATATAAACTCGTTACATATAAAAATTGCCGCTTTAGATTTTATGTCAAACTTTAACTGATTAATTTGTTCTAACTTAAGCTTTTAGTCAATTCTGTTACCGCCCTCGTAGTTCGCATAGCTATCAGTGTTCTGCATTTAAGGAGTTGCGTGTTTGAGATTGTAATATAACCTTTTTATCAAGAGATTTCCTTAAGTTTTTTGACTATTCATTCAATGTTTAACAAGCATGGAACTGCTTGCTGCAGCTGCATTCAATAGAAGTCATGTGTATTCGTGCATAGAAAATTTGTTCCATAAACTGCGCTCCAAAGTTCATGCCAAATTTATATATTTCTTTCCAGTTATCTTCCACTTAGTTGCATTTGTGCCAACAGTTTTATTTCATTTGCTTTTTTGAAAATTGTTTTGTCAAGGAAATGTTCTAGGAAACGTTGGGGTTTTTTTTACTACTATTATGTACAATATTATGAAGTGGGTGTTACAAATTATTGTAGAGCATTGAACTCTATAAGGTCTTGGCAAAATAATTACAAAGGCTTAAATACGCACATACATACAGGAATATTTATACAAATGAAAGTATTCATTAAAAAATAGCATACTTGAGGAATTTTAATTAAATAAAAAATATTTTATTTTTTAAATAAAAACGAAAATTAATTTTTTTTTGTAAAAAATTCACAGAAAAATATTTTTATTAATATTTTAGCAGTATTTTTAAATTCCATTTGCAAGAAAGCAATTTATTTAAATGGGCTTTATTGTGATAAATGAATTGTGCAAACTAAAAATATGCTTCACTTCAAGCCTTACAAATATGCCCTAAAAGTATACTAAACAATTTAAGCAAATTGATATTTTTGTTTTTGGCAAAAATTCAATATAAAATAAATGCCAACAAATTGATTTAGTATATTCTATTCAAGTCGTAATGAACTTTTAGAAAGATAATGCAGCAGAGTATTTTTAAAACCAGCCACACACTCATGAGTACAATAAATAAATAAATAAAAATATTGAAAAGTTTATTTTTCTTTATTGAAAAGATTTGGAATTTTTAAATTTAAATTTTTTTAAACAAACAAATTGAATTTTTAACTTCTCAAAAGAGTGCATCATTAAAAAAAAGAAAAGTTGTTTGGCTGCTAAGTAAAGAGCTCTAAAGAAATAATTTGATAAGAAAACTATAAATCAAGTTAAAAAAAATGTTTGACATAAAATAAAAAAATATATACATATTTAATTTAAATATAAATTTTTTTTATAATGTTCTAATTAAGTTAGTTTTGAATTGCGAACTGTTTTCATGCTACATTTACTTGTACTTCAACTGACTGCTTCACTACAAACTCATCCTTTTCTCTTAATAATTAAGTTAACAACTTTTGTGTAATTTTTTATTTTTATTTAATTCATTAAAAAAGTGTTACATTGCAAATAATTTGCCACCGCTGCTGGTCTGTTAAACTGAGGACTGCATGCTGAGTAATTGCATGAAAAATATACTATTTCTCAACTTCAAGCAGAAAAGTTTTGTATTTTTAAAACAGGGATAGATAGGCAAACACATGCAATTCTTATTTGTTTAAAAGAGAGCTTATCTTAAAATTGATCCAGTTGGTGTAAAAGAGACAAACTTAAAGATTAAAATTCGTTAAAAAATGCGTTGCTGGCACAAAATGAATGTGTCGCCACTTTCACAGCTGACAGTTTAGGGTTAGTAAAAATAGAGATAGAACAAAGTGTCTTCATTGTTGAACAATATTGCAAAAATAATGAAAACTTGGCGGCCGCAGTTCGCAAATTTTATACAAAATATGGTCGGTCGGAATAGTGTTTTAACTTCGTCAAGTGTGAAGAGATTAATTGAAAAATTCAGAAAGGCCGGATCCGTTGGAGACACCAAACACACTGGTCGCCTAAATACAAATCGTTCGAATGTCAATATGGAAGACGTGCATGAGAGTGTCGGTGAGAATACAGGAACCGCAATTCTGTGTCTCTACAGCGTATACTCACTACAGATCTGTGTCTCTTTGCTTACAAAATTCAAGATATCGCGACATGATAACACAGTTCTTTCCGTCGAATTTGGATGATATTCATGTGGCCAAAATGTGGTTTCAACAAGACGGTGCCACATGCCATATAGCCCGTAAAACAATTCAATTATTGCAGGAGATATTATTCCTAATCTCTCGTTTCGATAATCAGAATCGGTCCTCTAGATCGTGTGCTTTAACACCATTAGATATATTTCTAGGGGTATATTTGATATCACATGTCTATCTTAACAAGCGGATGGATTGATTTTTCTTTTGAGTGTAAACAAGGCCCCTATTAGTTTATTAGCATTACAAAGTTTTGCGACGCACTCTCGCACGTGTTAATCGTGTACCGCGACTAACTGTATCATGCTACGGTTTTTTGTGAAATTTTCCATTACCGCGTGCAACGGGTTTTAATAATACTGTTGGAGACCATAAAACCTTTAGGAGTGGATATTAGGTATTCCACTTTCTATATGAAAGTATAGGTCGCTTGGCAGTTCCTCATGGAAGCACCTATTTGTGGGATACCCTTGCAATACTGCTATGCCATTTATTTTTATTTTTAAATCATCTTGAATTTCTCTTTATGCAACAGTGCCGTGAGTTTCGTGCTTTCAACTTTCCTATCCCTGCGTAAAAGCTAACAAATCTTGAATATATAACAACAAAGTTTTTCTAAACTTTGTGTAACTTTAAACTGCAACAGGATTATAACAATTTGCTAGCAAAAGTATTTAATTAATTAAACTTTAAAACTAATAGAAACTTACAACATCGTGCGACAAATTAAAAAAATAAAATGTGGTTGCACTTCAATCACAGGATATATGTACATACCAAAGTTAATCTGCATTTACACATTTTTTTTGCATGAGTCGGCCTTATTTTACGTATTAAAGTACTACAAAGTTTCGAAAGGATTAAATTGAAAAGAAGTTAATAAACAATTTAACACTATATTAAATGTCAGATGTACGATATTCGTGTTTAAGAATTATTATTTCATAAGATTCCACGCAAACAAAAAAGTGTCTATCATCTTTCAAAATCTTTTCCTTTAATATCCTGTGATATTTAAAAAAAATGTTTGAAAAATGATTACATTATAATAGATATTTTTCCATGAAAAATTTTTAAATAAATTTCACATGAGTGTTTTTTTTTCATTAAATTTTAAAGATGAAATTTTGATGTGCTACTCAGGGCGCAAATTACAGCATTCGATATCGAACGAAATCCCATACAAAATTTCGTGAATTTGTATCAAAATTTCGTTCGATATCGAATGCTGTAATTTGCCCCCAGGTAAGACCATGGCGAATTCATAGAGGTGAACTTGATTGAGCAGCTGATAAGTTGTTTTTTTTTTGTTTTATCCAAGGTGAATCAATGTTGGATGTTCAAAATTTATTTATTTCTTTTATTTACATTCCTTATTAAATTAAATTTATGCAACATCATACACAATTTACCATTTCATTTTTATTCATATAATACGAGTACGTATGCAAAACAAAAGAACTTTTTTAATGATGGCCTTTTTATATCAAGTTGTAAAAGTCGTTTTATTTTAATTAGAAACTACTTTTTTATATCAGTATAAATTAAGGGTAAAGAAATACTCATTTTATGAATAAATGGCCGCATTTCGTTTTTTATATTCTCCGAAGGATGGTGTATCATCCAAAACTTCCAATAAATATTTCAAGTCCAAAACATCGGTATAAAAATTGAGATTAAAAAGTAATTTTTCGTCATATTTCTTTAGCAAATCAGTCTTAAGCATGGTACGCAGTTCGTTATTTCGTACGGAATTGCAAACAGCAGCTGATCAGATTTTTCTTGACGTTGTGGTTTTAGTTTTAGGTTTGTTGCCCAGAAATAATTAAAATAATGAAAAATAATGTAAATTAAATATAAAATGAAGGTAATTGCATTTTGCAGAACGTGCGTCTCCAACGAGCTCCTCCGCAGCAGCTGCAATTTGCATTAATTAATACGTTGCAGTACAAGTTCCTAAAATTATTTGGTGTCCATTTGTGCCTAACGTAGTTAATGTCAATAAAAGATTTTTTATTGCATGTTTACCCAACGTTTCGTCAATTGTTTGTTGACTTTATCAAGGGTTTCGTCTATTTTAAATTAAAAAATGTTTATGAAATTACATTAATTAAATTTTTTTTGAAAATTTCAAAGGGCATTGAAGGTAGATTAGAGGGTTATAAAATTAATTGCACAAAATAATCTTGAAAGTCCTCTTTGATAAGATACAAAATAGGATACAAAATATTATATAAAAATTTTCTTCTTTGGAAAAACGTAATCCTTAAGGTACGGTCACATCTGACTAATATTTGCCGTAAAAAACGTGACCAACAGACAAGCTAAATTTGCATTTTCTTTAATTCCAATATTTTTTTTAATATGGGTTCGCATTTATTAAAAATAATATAAAAATAGAATTTTGCAGCATAGTTGAATTCATTTTGTGATATAAAAACCCCAAATTAAATCACACTAACCCTAAGAAAAAGTAGTAGTTACGTTTTTTTTGGACAAATGTTTGCCAAGTGTGACCGTACCTCTAGACATTTTGAAGTCCTTTAAATTAGAAAGCGTGTGTACTTTCAAATAAGTTAAAACAAGGAACTCTATACTTTTTGGATAATACTCGTAGATGAAGATCATTTACCCCGTTGGCTAAATCGTCGAACACGATATTGTCTTCGAGGATTCATGTACGGCTTATCGTCCGTCGATTGGGTTTTCTATTTCTATTTAAAGGAAATTGTTATTTACTTCAATCTGAGCGACATTGTACTACATTTGGTCTGTAATAAAATTTAGTTGAGGACAATTTGAACAGCGAGAATGTCATGAATTTTGTGTTATTTACGACAAGATGAACGGCCATGTCTTATGTTTTGTCTTTAGATCAACTAAGAGGCAAGTCATAGAATCCTACATTTTACTGAAGCAATTACTGTGGCATGGTGTTAATGGTTGTTGGACTATTTGAGTGGTGATGGCAAAGCACTGGTCACTGAAAAATACCGGCTGCAATTGATGCTGGTCTACGCTAATGTACCATTCGTTGGTGTTGTAGCAGAATCGTCGGTGAAGTAAAATAAGTAGTGTCCTGATCGAACGCACTATTTCAGATCGAACACGAACACCGAACTCGAAACCGATCTTTTTTAAGTTCCCGCTATAGGAAGTTCTTGATTTTACCCCAATCGCGTTTTCATCGGATTTCCACGTTCTGATGTCCTGGCAGTCGGTTCACTCTAATTTCGCAATGATGTTCGTATGGATGTATGTATGTATGTGTATCTTTATGTGTGTGTGTGTGTGTGTATGTAATAGTCTCATATCTTAAGAATGGCATATTTGCTAGAACAATCTGCATAACTGTAAATAAGTATTTCATCGTGTATGCATAAATAAATAATTAAATATACATACACACACACACACACAAACACGCGCGTATGTACATACATATATATGCATTTATTTGTGTTTGTGCGCGCCAAGTACACATACATAGATGAGTCTAAGTGTTAAAAAGAAGTGAGTATAAAATTATAAACATCATTAATGTGCAAATATCCAGTAGTTATTTTTATTTTTCTTTCTATTTATCTGTATATTTTTATATACATAGATTTTTTTTATGTTCACATTTGTGTCCTTGAACATTTACTGCAAAACACACAGACTTACACTGATTTACTTGTTTGTAGAGCAAAAAAAGCCCAGCAGTGTTAAAATTTACCATTAAGATTTTCGTTATTAAATAAAAATAGTTTTCAATTGAGCCACTTATACACACATACTCGTACATACATGATCGCGAAATAGTTTCAGTAGCCAATTTACTCTTTCAGCCAGGTAACAACGCTGACTGACGTTTCCTTGACAATTCAATTTATTGATAACAAAAGTTGGCCGATTCACACCCACATCAAGTATATATTATTTTTCAGCTGCTTCCACTCAACCGATTTTTATGTAACTTTGCGCACACATTAACTTCTCCTGGTAACAAAATTTAAGGATGAAAAAAGTTGACAGTGCGAAAATTTTTCAAAATCGCAAACAATCTCTTTGAATTTTATATAGAATTGTATTTCTTTTGTTTGAAATTTTGTAACTTCTCCGCAGTTTTCGTAATTTTTCCAATAGGAATTGTTTTTTAATGTTTTTGGCCTTTTTATAGTTGCAGCGCCTTAAAGTAAATATTATTTTTTGATGTCTTACAGATATTAGGAAGTTCTTTGCGAATTTTCGTTATTTTCCTAAATTTGGTGTGTATTTTTGTCATTTTTTTCAGTGTCAGCGATTTTAGATCAATTTCATTGCTTGTTTACACTTTTTGTAAAATCTTTCGCGTATTTTCGCAATAAGCGTGATTTTTCCAAGGTTATGTCCTTTTTACAGATCTGGCTAATTTAAACCAATATTTGAGTTTGCTATCTTTTTTTTACGAATTTTCGTAATTTACGATTTTTCTAGAAAGAAAATCTGCCGCTCTGTATCGATTTAATCTTCAGTCGACGACGTAAGAAATAGAAATAAACATCGCAGGGTTTATTCGCACGACGAATTTCGGACGTCAATAGCTTTGTCTTCGCACAAAGTAGAGTGTTTCATAACGCCGTAGTGCAAAACATTGGCAATATATACCCTTTCAAAATGCCATTAAAAGGCATTAGTAGTAACACCGTAAAATAGCAATCAGGGCATCGGTTTTAAAGTTGATGTTTTGATATTTGATTGTTGACACGGTATAACAATATATATACAAGAAAACCAAACAAAAAAATGGACGACTCACAAGCGTAAGAAAATTTATTTATGATGCTAAAGTATTAACATTAAACAGATAGAACATATTTTAATTTATTTTTCAGCGAAAAATATATAATAAATATAGTTGGTTCATGTCATCACCTATGTACATATATTTCATAACGTCAACATAAACCAAGCACATGGTGGTTGCATTGTTTCGGAACTTTGCATATGTACAACATGATTTAAATACGGTCGGTAGTACAACTGTATACAAACTTTGTATGCCCGAGTTTAGACAGGCGAACATTTGGAAGGAAAACATTTGGAATTCTCATTTGTTTTTACATTTGCGTTCACATAGACGTACATGTTGTTGACAAAATTCAATTATTATTGTTGTTACTTGCATATTATTTGCAAAAGCAAAGGAATTGTCAACAAAGAAAATGCGCACAAAGCGTTTTGCCGTGATATGCCATCAAACTAAATGTTTCCCTTCCAAATGTCTCCCTGTCTAAAAGTAGACTATTTGATACGTTTTTTAAAGGCAGAATTAGTTTGTACGTTCTGTTCTGTTACGAATCAGATGTTTTGTTTCTGTTCAATTGAAAAACTGTATGTCTGGTTTGTTGTTACTTTTTCGTTCTATTCTGTTGTGGACTATTCAGTAGAAAATAGAATAGAACGTTAAGTGACAGCCAAGAGTTTGTGTATTGCTAGGAACACAACTGAGACGAACGACGAATTTCGTCCAACGCGACAAATTCGTCGGCGAAAATTCGCTATATAAATTCGTCGTATGAAGTACAATAACGACGAGAAAATAACAGCTCTTATAATTGATAGCTATTGTTTACTGTTTGTGCAAAGAAATAAAATAAAAAATGAATCAAAGAATTTCAAATTTTTGAAAATTGTTAGAATAATTAATATAGTGTTAATTATGGTGAAAGTTTTTTGCTTGTATGTAAATAATTACGAAGAAGGGTACGGCCGGTAAACATTAATAGAAACGACCTTGGATTCCAAAGAAGTGGTTTTGCAGAACTGAAGTTCAAGGATGAAGAACACTTCTTTAAATCAATAAGAATGAATGTTTAAAAGTTTAATGCTCTTCTAACTTTGCTTAAGGAAAGATTGCAAAGGTTTTCAAGAAGAAAGCCTATTGATGATGAGGATATGCAAGATTATACAAACATTCGTGTTTTGCACATTTTCAATTACATATCTCACAAGCATCCATTTTTTTCAAAATTATTTACCAAAATATATTTTTTAATTTTATTTTGTTTGCTTGTTTTATATAACAGCTATTAGTGTGACCGTACTAAAGAAAATAATTCATACTTAAAAGAGAAACATTAACAAAAACACAATCAAAACCAATTTTTCAAGTTAATTATTTTATATATTTATTGTAAATGTTATAAAATAACGATAAAACAGTTATTAAAGTAATAAAAATTTTATTTACTGAGAAACTTAAAAACTAAAAACGAAAATGGTCACATGGTACTGATTTGTTCGTCGTTCGCCGGCGTAAGAAATAGAAATAAATCTATTGCAAAGTTCGCCGTGTATGACGAATTTCGCCGTCGCCATGATTGTGTGTATTTTCGTATACACTATTGTATTCTAATTTTGACGACGAATATTCGCGGCCAAAAATTCGTCGTTCGTCTCAGTTGTGTTCCTAGCAGATATTAGTTTTTTGTGGTGTGAAATATTACAAATTTTGTTTTAAAAGTGAGAATATACTATTTTAATTCAAATCATTAAAGATTTATATATTTTTGTAAAGTAAAAAAACATTTCGCAAATATTTACAAAATTCATTCATATAATTTTATCGTCCACATCCGAAAGTTCGAACACAGAACAAGTAATTAAAAAATATTTTCTACAGAAACGTACGGCACAGAACGGCAACGGAAAGGAAAAACTAATGAGTCCTTAAGTCAGTTATCGTTCCGATTGATTTTATACCATCACACTTTTTTAAAAACTTTTAACACTTCTATTTCTTTTTATCAATACATTCCAAAGAAAAATATTATATTTAATAAATTTTTGTTGTGTTTTGTTCTTAAGGCGAAATTAGTATGTTCTTTGCTGTTATGAATCAGCTGCTTTGTTCAATTGCAAAACTGTATGTGTGGATTGCTATTCCTTCTCGTTCTGTTCTGTTGCGTACAAATCTGTAGGAAAGAGAATGCAACACTAAGTGACTGCTAAGAGTGTGTATGTATTAGTTTGTTATGGTGTCATATATTACCCTTTCTTTTGTGTTAAAAGCCAGAAAATTTATATTGAAGTAAAATTTTTTTAAAAGTTCAGATTCACAATCATACAAAATATTAATTTTTTAATTATTTTTTAGTTTTGTATATTTTTATTCGACTTTATTATGTGTTTTAAATTAACTCTTGTGTTTATTTTTTGTTTATTTTTTATTATTTTGACCTGGAACCTGAAAAAACACAGAGTTAATTTTTTATTATTAATTTGTTTCTTATTTTTGTTTATGCAAACAAAAGAATTTTTGCGAAAACTTTTTATTCTCAATTTCAATATTTATCTTTTGATTATTATTTGCTATCACAGAACAACTAATTAGAAAATATTTGCTACACAGAAGAAAGGCACAGAACGGCATGAAAAAGTAAAATCTAATGAGGAATTTACACTACTCACCAACTACCGTTATAACATCTCGATGCATCAAAGTTTCCAAAGTAAACAAATTGATCATAGCACTAAGTAAGATAGCTCCATTCCTATTATTTTGCACTCCACTGTATATGAATGTGTGCATGTATGTTTATACTTTAGTTTGTTACGTGTGTGTAGCCAGAAGATTATAAAAAAGTTAGTGATTGTGTGGTTGCTTGTTAACACAATAACACATGCTGAACGAATCATTATAATTCATGCCACATCCATGTTAACAGTTATTTTTTTCATACACATACGAGCATTTGAATACACTTGCTTGCTTGCATATGTGTGTGTAAATTTGTAAATATGTATGTTCTGAAAGTCTTGCAAATGAATTAGAGATGGACACCGTTCACGTTAATAGCGTGAATCATGCGTTTTTGGTTTTCAGTTTCAATCAAGTGAGTGTGCATAAACGTAAGTTAAAAAAATTTTATCGTGAGTGAGCGTGAGTGAGTAGATTTCTAGCGTTATTATTTTTTTGCTTTATTGTAATATTTTTCATATATTATAATACAGTTTTTTTCGTAAATATTTTGTGAGCTTTTTTTTCCACTCGCGTGGGCGTGCATGAACGTGAGCGAAAAATATAAGGTCGTGCATGAGTAAAATTTTTTTATCTTGAGCTCGCATTAGTGTGATTGAAAAGTTACACACGATTCCATCTCGAATGTGAATTAATACAGTTATATCTACTCGTACATGTGTGTGATTGTTAGTGCTATTTTAAGGATTGTATGAATATGTATGTACATATGTGGGTATATGTGTATATGTATATGTGAGTTATGGAGTGTGCATTTGAAATATTCATGGTTTAGTCTGTAAATTTGAAATTTGACAAACAATATGTAAGGATGTGTTATATAGTTTTGTTTTTAAGACACCCACTAACTTTTACTACAATAATAATTTTCTAGGATTTTAATCCTGTTGTAGGTTTATTTGTGGCTTAAAAAAATACTAATTGTATGTCAACACAATAGTTTGCTGTCGTCTGCATATTATTTCTTACTACTAATTACCATGACTTGTATGTAAAGTAGACTGTTTTTAATTGAAAATACAAGGAGACGATTGTTAAAAAAATTCGTATGTTTTGTGTTCTCGCTGATTTGTTTGGTTGTAGTCAGAGTAGCTGGCTGTAAGCAAAACGCCGGTGAAATTAAATCCTTCATCATATCCCGTTTTTGTTGTTGTAAGTCGTTCAAGAGGAAAATTGAAAAAACCCATATCAACATGAACAATGGGATATTCGTTAATACAGAAAATGACAAATATGTAAATATATGATTTATTCTTAAGTATCTTTTAAGATTTAATATCATTTAGAGATAGAAATACATACATATATGCACATATGTATATATACATATATAACTTTTACATATACATAAATATGTATTTAAAATCCTTGGCACTGCAAACATTTTCTATAAAAAACTTAGAAATTTTTTAATATTCAAATTATTATTATTCTTAAGTATAAGGTGTCCGCCGGAAAGGTATACTACTTTGTTTTGCCGCCATTTTGGTAAACATTAGTCTTGACAGTTCATATTTGGCAGTCATGAAGTAGATACATGCCAAATTTATTATGGAGAAATATTCGATAGACCAATGTGTTTTAATCGTTAAAACATTTTATCAAAATCAATCATCTATTACTGTGACGATGAGAAAGTTACGTGCCAACAATTTATCGTGTAGTGAATGATTTCGAAGAAAGAGGATCTGTAGGTGATAGGCATAAGCATGGACCACAACGTACTGCAAGATCGGCTGTAAACATTACTGCTGCTCAAGAAAGTGTTCAAAACAATCCATCAAGCTCAATTCGACGCCGTCCTCAGGAGCTCGGTCTTAAAGAACAACTTTGGCCACAATTTTGCACAAGGATTTGTATTTGTTTCCATTCAAGATTCAGTTGACACAAGAGCTTCTTCCGCAAGGCCATTTACGCCGCTGTACATATGCCAATAGGATGTTACAGCGCACGCCCATGACAACCTCGATTTTCATGAAAATATCATTATGAGTGACGAGGCACATTTTCATTTGAATGGATATGTGAATAAACAGCATAGTCGGTTCTGGGCAATGGAAGACCCTCAAATTATTCATTAGTCACCTTTGAATCCATTAAAAGTCACAATCTAGTGTGCAATTTGGTCAGGAGGAATCATTGGACCTTACTTCTTTGAAAATGAAAGCGATGTAACGGTAACTGTGAATGGGGAGCGATATCGTGATATGATTGAAAACTTTTTAACGCCACAACTGCATGCTTTGTGCTTGATTAACATGTGGTATCAACAAGACGGTGCCACATCTTCAAGGTACTTCAAGAAATGGTGATGTTGATTGGCCTCCACGGTCGCCTGATTTGATTGCGCCGGACTTCTTTTTATGGGGATATCTGAAAAACATCTCAAACAAAATATTCGTGATGAAATTAATGAAATACCGCGTGAAATTTGTGAGAATGTAATGGAAAAATGTGCTCAAAAGGCCTTGCATTTGTGAGGCTAACAGAGGCGAGCATTTAACTGATATTGTACTCCATACATAATTGCCGACATTAAATAAAACATTTATCAATATAAGATTGGAGGAGTACCCGTCTAATCTGCCAAATGACTCTTATAGCTGCTAAACGTAAGAGCTGTTATAATTTTTGTAGAAATTAGTATGAAAAACTGTTATATCTGGCTCTTAAAATTTGAATTAATTTAAAAATATTATATTTCTTAATTAATAGGGGTACACACACGTTTAATATGCGAAATATCTCATAGCTCTTAAACGTAAGAGACCAACCTAAATTAGCGGGTCAAACGTAGGGTTTTCTGGCTCCCAGCTTTGCGCTGAAATTACTTAGATGGCTTTTCGACAGTCAGATATTTCCTTAGGACTTGAATTAACGAACTCAAGCCTGAATCTTTAACTTTCAATGAAAATTAAAAAGCAAAAATTTATATAATTCCAAAATTTGCTTCCATTTAGCAAAAAACTAAATAACTAAAAGGAGAATTTGTTGGATAATTTTTTCTTTATGTATAAAAACCTGTAAGTGATTTTTTTATGCTCCATTGTTATACATTTTCCTTTTATCTCTGCTTGTATTCCCTTCAGGAACATCTGCTTTATGAAGCATAGCAAGGCTGCCCTTAATTTATTTTTTTATGGCTTAAAAGCCTGTAATTTTTTAATGCTTTATTGTGCTTAAAATTTATTTAATAACATATTTTTTCCTGTGTGAAATATTATCCATTAAGTTTAAACGATCATTTAAGTATTTATTTCTTAAGATAAGCAACAAATAATGTATGGAAAAATTACACTTTATAAATTCATACGTCTTATTAATTATTTTCATTTCATTAATTTAATGGAAAATGTAATTGAAAATTAATTGTAAGGAAAACTTTTAACAGGCTTTAGCTTATTGGGCTGCACCCGGAGCAGAAGGGGCAACGAAGGGATTAAACAAATTATATTTTAAGAAGCAGTCAAGTGAGAAAATTATATTGCAGATAAAACAAGAAATTATTTTTCCTGTTAAAAACCCTTTAAAGCGTTTTTTTACTTTTGTCTTATTCACTGTATTTATCATACTGCTGTTTAAAGAGATGCTATGATTTTTTTTATATTTTCCTAAATTTAATTACATAAAAAAACGGAAGGTGTCTTGACGACACTCGGTTACAACTATGTTCCTGAGCCTTATGCATACATATTTTATGATGTAAATAGAAATTAAATTTAATTTACTCCTAAAGAACATTTAAGCGTAATTCTTTTTACATATTTTGCAATCACCAGCTTGATTTTCTAACAGCACTGATAACGAATTAATGAAATAAAAATAAAAATTCCTAAAGTATGCTGTGACATTAAACAAATATCAATTATAATAATTAAGAACAACAGCAACATCAATGTACTGCACATGTACCGCTTTCCAAACGTAAAAGTGTCGGGATTTTGATTGTTACTCGTTTTTTTCTACCCATCATTCACAAATGGCCATAAAGAACATACATCTATAAAATCTATTATATTTTAGTTAAAAAAAATTGCACTTTCAATTTGCAAATAAATGACAAATTCTCAAAATTTACATGATTTAAACCTCAAATGAATATTAAAAAAAATTAAGAGTAAAAATTTCTTATTCATAAATAATTGAAAGTTAATTTTAAATGTTTACAGTATTTTTGTAGCTGAATACTAAAAAAATGTTTAGGGTTCTTTATGACACTTTGTGAATTAGGGGTTAGAAAAAGTAGCGTAAATCCGACACTTTTACCGTATGTTCAACCCATGTGGTGATGCATTGTTACTGCTGTTGTGGCTATTCTTGTTCAGTACTAATTTTCTTCCCAACTATTTTTAAAGAGACGTCACTTTTATTTAATTTGGCAGAAGGCGAAATAATTAAAAAAATGCTAAAATTGTCTACTGAACAGCCTTAAAACTTAACTAATTTAAGTTTTTTAATACATACAATAGGTATCCTCAGGACACCTCTCATCCTTTTTGTTCGAAACATATTTCTGCTAAATGTTTCTTAAGCCTTAAATTTAAAATCTAGTCGATATTATCTGTTAGTGTAAAAAATTTTCAGCAATATGACGATTGTTTGATGCAAATTAAACCAGCATTTTCTCAATCGAATGAAAAATAAATTTTGCCAAGGATACACAATCCTGATAATTAATCTCTTATACAGTGAATATTTTGTTATGCATTTTTAAATAACGTTTTCCAACTAATTGAATTAAATTGCCCCTATAATTAGCTGATAAATCTCATTAAATCTGCTGTTGTTTTCATGGCTTGTTTTTATGGAAATTTGAATATCCTTTTAAGTAGCCTTAGTAGCTGCTAATGATGTCATACACATAAAGATTTTTAAATCTTAAAGGAAAAATCGCCATTGTTTCCGCCATTAAGAAATAATTAAATAAACAGCTTCTAATAAACAGCTTAAATAATAATTCCAAATAGCTGCAGAGGCGCCTTAAATAATAGGACTAAATTAAAACGTGCTAATTAAGTACAGTATTGCGAGACAAGAATATCAAAGGGCGATATAATGATTTGTTCAAACAAAGAAGAAAATTTTGTATTGAATAAAGTTGAAAAAATAACAAAAGAGTTTTTAATTCAACTAAAATACAAAGCCAAAGAAACTTAATTAATTGCTAATTATTATAAGTGCTTGAAAGTTGAGACTATTTTATGTATTTTATATATTTCCTTGAGCTAAAAAAAGATTCTAAAGTTTTTGTAATTTTTTTTCTTTTTAGATAAATTGCACTCTTTATAGCTGCTTGTTTTTAAGCAGTAGTATGTTTTCTTTTTAAAGGGTAATTAAATACATACTTTGTTATTAGTTAAATGAATTTCATGCACGAGCATGTTGAAATGAAACTATCTGTGAGTTGTGGCAGCCATTAATTTAAATTTCTCTAGAGCAGTGGTGGCCAAATTCACAAATTCCTGTACTCGCGGGTATAGGACACCAAAGTCAGTTGCTGCGACGACCACACATGTACAACAGGAAAATTTTTGTGCAAACCACGATGGCATATATGTATTCGTTTGATGCTTTGCAGAGCTGCCAGCCTAGGGGTTTCTCCCCAGATTTAGTTTGGTTTATTTCATTTAGGGGCAAATTAAGGGGCTAGAAATACCTAGTGGCAAATTTTTGGGAGGTATGAATTTATATTTATGGGGTTTGCAAAGAAATAAAGAGGGAACACAAAGCATATACATATGTTTATTAGGGGTATAACTTATTGCCAGTTTTTTAAAATTTAAAAATTGCCCTAGCGTAGTCGAATAGTACGTTGAAAACTATTAAAAAAAATTATATTAATTTTTCGCGGTTTTCAAGAGAAGTCACCCACAAAACGTGGTAAAGTTGGAAAATCATTTTTTTTTATTTGCACTTATACATTTAGCCAAAAACTTACACACACACACATTGAATTTGAAATTCATGTCCTTTAATAATTAAGAAACTTTAATTAATGTTTATAAGTAATTAGTCGAACTTTTTTATTAATATTTATATATTGAAACAATTAATTTTGGCTCAAGTTCAAACCCGAATTTACCCATTTATTTATTCTAATTTTTATTTTTAATTTTTTTTTATTTAGAAAATTTTTTGGATAAATTCATTATTTTTTTATTAAGAGAGTACTATATATAGAACAATTTTTTTTTTAAATTAATCGTTTCAATATATAAATATTAATAAAAAAGTTCGACTAATTACTTATAAACATTAATTATAAATAACGATGGCACGCGTCAAAAAAATCTGCATGTTTAGTAGATAGCGTACTAGACTATTAGTTGGGGGGTCACAGGTTCGATTCCTGCCTAGACCCTGGGTGTTTCTGCAGACAAGCCAAGATGGCTTCGCGGTTTGTGTTTGTTCTTTAAAAAAAAATATTAATAAAATATTAAAAATTTTTTTATTAAATTTCTTTCTTTAGGCATTTTAGAAAATCGCTTTTGTGGGTGAGATTTTTATTTTCAAACGACCCAACAAAATTAATTTCCTAAATAACACAATATTCGCTATCGCGTAGTGCTAGGGCCAAAATTTGGTTATACACCTAGTGAACATGTGAAAAACGATAAAAACTATAAATAGATATTTAAAAAGGACTTGGAAATAGATGAACAGTTCAAATAAAAAAAGTAAACAAAAGTAATAAAGTTATAGTATAATTTCAGATTGATTGGCACCTGTACAGGGAAATAATTATAAAGTGATACGTAAATATTGCAAATATGTATGTATATAATGGTGGCTGACAGAAAGAACCTTAATGCCCATCAAAACATCAAAAAAAATATTGGATTCGTGTCCCAAAATGAGTTACTTGTGCCCGCTAAAGATTTTCCTACACCTTCGCTTGCAAAAATTTTTGGGGGAATCTCAGTAAAATGTTAGAAATTTGCCGAATTTTTTGCTTTATTTAGGCAATCATATTAGCACGTAATTTGAAACTAAGTCAAGTTAATTTAATTAAAATTATTACCTAAACTTTTACATTTAGGGGGATTTTTTTGAAATAATTTCAAAACGACTAAGAATTAAAAGAAACAATTGGGGTATTCACACTGTAGTCATAAGTCATATGTCATAAAATAATAGCACACCAAAATATGACAAGTGTGAACAACCCCGTCATAATTTAGTGTGCTATGTCATAATTGTGCCAGCTGATACAAAAAAAAAACATTTAAAAATACAATTTCATATCAAAATGCCGAAATCAAGTGAAAAAAGTAAAATAATAGCTGGTTTGTGCGAAAATTACATGTTAAACGTGATAATGGCTACCTCAAGTAAATATGAACAAAAAAATTCATGTATGTATGTATTCAAATTTAAATGCACCCTTTTCTAGGTGATGAAGAGGAGGAAGAACAAACTAATGACCAGTTTTTATTAGACGTTGCTACCTTGCTCAGAAGCCGTAGAAGTATTCACCTTGGGGTTCCAAAATCTGACACATGGGAAGTAAATGTGCTAAAAAAGTTCGACGACAGCAGATTCAATCAGATGGTTCGTGTTCGGCCAGAGGAATTTACATATATAATGGACTTAATTAAAGACGACGCCGTGTTTAACACAAGTCAAAGTACAACGCAGCTTCCAATCGATATACAGCTAAAAATCGTACTTTATCGGTTAGGCTCTTCTGGTGATGGTCTTTCAGTACGGAAAGTAGCTACCCTCTTTGGTGTGGGTGATGGCGGTACGATTCAAAATATCACGAAACGTGTATTTAAAGCAATTTTAAATTTAAAACTCAAGTTTTTATACTGGCCTAATTCAAGAGAACGGGAAGCAATTGCGTTCATAACTAAGGAAGAAATGCCTGGATGTATAGGCTATATAGACGGCTCGGAAATCAAATTATCTGAAGCACCTATGAAGAACCACGAGCTATTTTTTTCGCGGAAACACAAACAAAATGCCTGTTGTTTGCTTTGTTGTTGATTTATTGTAGTCGTAATAAATTTGCCTTTTGCACGAAAATTACATTAAAATGGCGCCGGAAAATATCATGGTGTAATAATATCAGGTGTGCGCAACAAGGAATATGGTTTTTTGTAGGGTTGTGTTTTGACCGTTAAATAATCTGCAAAAAAAATGGTAAGTTTCACGGTCTTGTCAAAAGTTGTTTACATTTTTGGCCGCCATTATGAATATTTTTGTTTACGTGATGCTTTTTGTTTTTGCATAACCACTAAATACATACAAACCACATTTTGTTATGTTTTGTATACAGCTTTTTTTGACAATATTGTGATAATTTTACACAAACAAAATGCATGTTGTTTTTTATTGTTGTTTGATAAGAGCACTTTATATTATTATACCATGGAAAATATGTAACAAATTTGACAGGACAGTTAATGTATAAATTCACGTGAATTCGCCACTGCAACCATCTTATAATTAATTCGCCTCCTGGTAATGAATTTGCCTTGTTTTCATTTTGTGTTATATGTAGCGGCGGCTTGTTAATATTATCGCCGGCTCGAATAAGGAGTTACAGCTGCTCGACTAAGATTTCTACTGTTATTTTATGACAAACCAAAAACATACCTTAAAAAGTCTTATTATTTTATGACTTTTTTGCTTGAAGCACAACAACTTTTTTAAACCATTGTAAAATAATAAGACATTATGACAATATGACTGATATGACCACAGTGTGAACATCCCAAATTTAATTATTCTTCTTATATTTTATGTTCTGCTTTTATTATGTTATTTCTCTTAGTTGTTGTGCAAAAAAAGAGCGTTGAAAATTTAAATTCGAAAAAACTCTTTAAAAAATTTAACAAGTATCGTCGTATCGACAGCAAAATATCGCCAATATCAGTATATCGGAAAACCTAAAGTATCACCGATATATCGATATTGGTAACATACCTAATGTACATCCATATTATATTTCAAGAAATAGCTTTTCAGCTCGAACTTCGGTATTTTCTCTGTGTAAAAATAGTCAACATTAAATTTTATTTCGTTTCTTTTGCTGCTACTAATCCAAACGTCTACTTATGAATGTATGTGTTTGGCCATCACTGCTTTCGAGCGACTAATGAAATGTGCTCTCTTCAGTGTGTTGTTGTGTAAAGTATAGTTGTAATTCAAAGGATTTAATAAGGAGTTTTAAGGTTTAAGGAAGAAAAAGGTTGAAGTCTATTATGTGGTTAAGCAAAGTGTAATATAAATTTCAAACTTAAATCCTAATTACATGTAGTTATGTAGAATTTGATATTAAAATGCCAAAAGAAAACTATTGTTTTATACAAAATACTAAATTTATTTAAAATTTTTTAAAATATCCAGAAAACCAAACTAAATGACAACAGAAATTAGAGTAAATTTTTTAACTGTAACAAATGGAAAACCTTTAAATAGCTTATTTGTAATACAACATCTGCTCTGTATTTTTTTCTTCAATTAGCAAAAAAAAATTAGTATTCATTTAAGCAAAAAAATTTATGGAAAACAAAAACAAAACAGAAGATAATTTCAAATTTTTCGATGGTAAACAAACAGAAACATATCACTTCACGATTAATACTAAACAGTTGGACGTTAATCCCTTTGTGTCCTGACAAACGTCAACACTATAGCACTTTAAGAACAGTGCCTGCTCAACACACAGCCACACAAAATAATAATTCATGACAAGCTAAACACAAATGTCAATTATAGCCAGCAGAGTGACACCATCATTTATTTTCTATTTCTCAGATTTTTTTTGTCTGAAAACGTGGTTGGTGTTTTATACACAAAGAGACAAGAAAACGGCGTCTTAGCAATTATTAAACATCCTTAAAAACAAATGATGCGGGCACAAGGAAAAAATTTAACAACCCATAATCTGAAAATATTAAAGTTCTTAAGAGTTTAAAATAATGATATTACATAAAACGCATGCTTTTTGTAAATTTATACTTTTAATATCTCGCAAATCTACGGCAACAAAATACACGATGGTAAACCTTTGGATCGCGTGGTCTCCCACCGTGTAGGTGAAATAAAGCGATTGTTACTAATTATATCTTATATTTATATCTCCCAAAAGTAGTGGACGTATAAAATTCAAATAACATCAAATTAAAATTGGATAGCCCGATTCGACAAACCTGTACAATATTAACTGCTCTACCTGCTCAAACTTCGGAGTTATTGATCGACAAAAAACATATTTTTTTGAAAAGTTGCACCGCTAATATTTCGGGAACCGCTGTGTCTATTTGGATGAAATTTTTTACGTTTGCAAGACGACAGTTTCAGTTTTAATATGAATGTAAAGGTGGGCGATAAAAATAGCAACTACATACGAAAATCAAGTGATTTTTCAATAACGCCCATTTTTAGCCATTACCAAATAGGCGTGGCAAAAACTTAGAAGACGTATAAAATTCAAATAATTTCTATTAAAATTGTAGACATTTAATTGACAATCCTGTACAATTTTATTGCTCTACCTGCGTAAACTTCGGAGTTATTGATCGACGAAAATCGTAATTTTTCTTAAAGTTGCACTGCTGATATATCGGGAACTGCTGTGTATATTTGGATGAAATTTTTTACGTTTGCAAGACGACAGTTTCTGCAGAAAGAATTGGACATGAGACAATATTCCAAAGGAACAAATGAATATTTTAACATCAATTCATTCATTCTTTTTATTTAAAGGTATTGATTGATCTTCTCTGCTGTACCTTTCGATACTTCTTTTATTTTATTGATAATTTTTATACAATTTCTTATAAATTGAACTGTAAAGAGAATTTATGAACAGACCGCACTTGTTTAAATCTTGTGCAATAGAAAGTTATTCAACAGGCTTAACATTCTTAAACTTTTAAAATTAAAGAAAATATAGAAATAAAAATATATTAAATTCAGACTTCTTTATTACTTTTCAATTAATTTTGTAGGGTATTTTACCTAACATATATGTACGTATTTAATCATTTGCATTTTCCACATTCATTCATTTATCAAGTATTATTTAATTATAGCCTTATTCACAAACGTTTTTTTAGAGACTAATAAGCGAAAATCGTTAAAGTAGTATTCACAAACGTTTAATAGCACTATGAAGCTGCAATTAGACACTAATAAACTCAAAAAATTTATTGTAGGCGTCATCCTTCTTTATCTGTTTAATAAGTTGACAGTTGTATTGTTAAAAGTAAAAAAAAAACAATTGTGAAAGTTTGAAAGTGTGAAAAAAAATATGAATGTTTTAAATGTAATTTCGACAATCTGTAGGTTTGAGTAAAGTATAACTGCAAAATAAGTACATTTTTTATGAAGTAATTGGTGTCTGTGTTTTCTATTGTGGACACTCTTCCTTTTACCAACTCCTTCCACAAAGTCTAGTTAACATAAAAAAGTTCAACAAAATGTACGTACATACGTAAATATATATGCATACATATGTATATAAGTATGTACATATTTATACACACGCAAACGCATAATTTTACCTGATCATTGCCTTGGCTTCTTCCACCCAGTTACCACTGCATTTTCTTCTAATGATTTTTTCCAGGTTTTTGCACAAACAATTGTTTTTCCTTAGCGTATGACTCATCTGGCAGTTATAGAGGACAAATCTTTTTTGGTAACGACAAGTGGCTGGGCCAAAAACAAAATTGCTATGAGCTCAATCGCCAGCTAGATCCTGAGCAGCGTAAACATTTTGAATTTGAATTCTATGTCGCCTCAGCAGCATTTAATTTATCTTTGCCCGAATCTTTGCAACTTCAATTGCAAGTCGGAGAATGTCTACCCAAATCCTGCACATCCCAAGATGTTCAGCACATCTTAGAAATAGATCCGCATGCTCAAATGTTAGCCAGCCTCAATGCCTCCCAACAAGCCCACGTGAAAATTTTAAAAGTACGAACAGTGCCTGGCATTTACATTTACTGGAGGGAATTGAGATTTCAAATATTTGCAAGCTTTCTACTCACCATCATTTTATTAGTTTTGGTGGCCACTTGGGGTCAAGCCAAACTAACACAAGCCCACTTAAATCAAGCTCCTATAGCCGTAATAAGCGGCTCCAAAGGAGAGACTCCTGTTGTAATGCAACACATAACGAGTGAAAATGGCAAAACTTTTGAACTTTATCAAATGTCCAATTTAAGCGAAAATAACAATGTGGTCGATATGGAAACAGAAGTGAATGGCAGAAAGTCGTCAGCCTCACAAACTCAATATGATATGATGCAGGATCTAAATAGCAATACAAATGATTGCTCGCATCATGTACAGGATGTGGAATACCGAGTAGAACCAATTGGCAGTACGGCAGCAGGAGGAACATATGAAGCCAAACAACCTTTGGATGAGTTGGAAACTTTTAATTGCACTTCGTGACTGGTGACACAAATTTTTATTTCATTTATACAGGCCTGCATGAACAATTGCTGTTGTGTTTCGCTTTTCAAACAAATGCCAGTTCCATAATGAGTATTGATCAGCAGAAAGAAGTAAGTTTTAGACAACAAAAAGTTTACTTTCTTTCTTTCTTTCTTTCTTTATTTCTTTCTTTATTTGTTTTTTTAATTTAATAACATTTCTTTAAGCCTCAAATTCAATTGTGTGCATTTGGTTTCTTAAATCTAGAACCCGTTGTCAACGAAAACCTGTTGACAATTATTGCCAAGTGCGAAAAAGATGAGTCTTTGATATTTGCTGCAATATATTTTAATGAATTTATTGCCAGTCAAGACGGGGGTAACAGCCGGTGTAGAATATTTTTCTATAACCTTGTCTAAATCTATATATGTACATATATTTAATGTTATTGCCCTCGTAAATCTTTGTTGAATGTTATTTTGCTACCTCGTTACTTTTATTTCTATATATCTAATAATAGTTTTATATCTTCTTTTGTACTTTATTTATGTACCTCAAAAGAATAATTATTTGCAATAAAAATCAATGTGCTTTAATTCCAAATCATTTATTCTTTTCGTTCCCTTCTTGCAGTCACAAACATCCTGTGTACATGGTTTACGCGTCATCTCTGTTTTATGGACAATAATGGTGCACACATATTTGCAGATGTTTAATATTGCAGAAAACCGAGTAAATATTAAAAGAACACAAAAACTAATACAACTTTTTTACAATTCCTGTTTTGTCAAAACAAGCACAAGCAGAACTCATCATGTTTGTGTGTGTGGCCTTAAAACAAAACAATTTATTAAATATCTCTGCTTAAATAGATTTAGATATATTTTTGATTATTTTTTAGCTGCTTTGACGGAAACCTCTATTTTTACTATAATTTAAATTTAGATTTTTGTTTTCACTTTTTTCCCCCATTCCATTCATAGTTTAGACGAGTCATGGTCGAACGTTCGCCCTGGTATCAGATAATCGGTAATGCAACATTTTCTGTCGATACATTTTTCTTTATAAGTGGCTTTCTGGTTACTCTATTATATTTGAAAAGCAATAAAAAGGATTCAGAGGATGCCCGAAAAAATGTTAAAAAAGGTTTCATTGACTCGGTCGTATTGGTAGTCTATCGCTACATCCGCTTATCGCCAGCATATTTGTTTGTGATATTTTTCAATGATTTTGCGGCGAGGTTAGTTAAGAAACATGAACAAAAAACACGTATAAAACATCACTATTGAAATGGATTTTTATTACACAGACAAACCTTTGACAGCTCAGTCTTCCAACCCACTGTTTGGCAAAATACCTGCAGTAAATATTGGTGGCGCAACATATTGTATATAAATAATTTTTATCCCTTAAATGAGATCTGCATGATATGGAGCTGGTATATGGCCAATGACATGCAATTTTATATTATGGCCACCGTGTTGCTGGTCTTGTCTTCAAGGTAAGTCAGAAGAATAATAACAAATTATTGCAAAAAAAAAATTTAAAACAAATTTTAAGAAAATGTTCAAAAAGTTTGTAAACGAAAAACAAAATTATCTCTGCATTAGGAAACTTTTCATCATTGTTGTCTGAAAGATGTTTGTCTTATATAAATTTTAGGCAGCATTTAAACCAGACTTTACACCAACTTTCAGTTTAGACTAGACTATAAGCAGGACTAAAGACTTGAATGTATGGTCGATCAGGCTTAGGACTAGAATTTAAGATTCACTTCAGCCTTAACTCAAGACTTTCGACTCGATTTTTTTGTTAGATGAAGCAAGCAGTAGACTTTGGAGTGGATACTAGACAAAAGACAAAACTTTATAGGCTTTTTCCACTGATATATGTACATCTTTCATCAATTTGCAAAGATGTTAACATCTTCCCATAAAAATTATTCAGGGCAAAAATTCTACATCTTTTTACATCTACAGAAGATGATATTTTCTCATTTTGTACCACCTTACATTTTTCGTTATTTTAAGTAAAAAAATTGCAAAAATATGTATCACTTGAAAACTGACATTGCAGAAATTAAACAAACTTATGTCTACCAAAAACTCTTCTTCATCATCATCTTATACCAGATTGGCCGTCAATAATTTAATGCACTGCACTGACATGTGGGTTTGTTCTCGCAAAGCAACTCCATCTTTTAATATTTTTAATTTCTAACAAAAATTATACGTCTTTTTCTTTCATATTTTGACAGCTGAATAAATGAAAGATGATAGATGTTGTCAATGTAAAGTTATGTTTCACGTTTTCAACATATTTCATGCGTTGCACAAAGATGTTGTTCAGTGTAAAAAGTCTATTAGGTTACATTTTTGTCTTGCGTAAATGCTTGCTGGACAAGCTTTAGGGCTATTCATGCTGTTGCATTTAATTTTTGAACCTGTGGTGAATTTCTACTTTTTCAAAATTATTAAATTTGATCTGAAATCATGAATAAAATATAAAATTTCAGAGACAAAAGTTGACCACGCTTTAAATATTGCTTAAGACTGAATTAGACTAATGACTACAAGTCGACTTCAGTCTTCTATTTTTACTTGACTGTAAATTAGACTTAATTAGACAAAAAAAAACATTTTTTTTAACTTGGACCAGCGCTCAGGGGATGACCCCTACATATGCAAAGCATTGTGCCGGAACTAGGAAAATTGGTTATGGGAAGGAGGATAAAGGGAGTAAGTAGTGTTTGTGGACGTTCGATTTGAATTTACCCACACTGAAAGTAACAGGAAAGACCTCTGCAGGAAGATTATTCCACATGCGAACTGTTCGGCTAAAGAACGAATTTTCTCTGTAATTCGTAGTGCGATCCACTGGCATATCAACCACAAATGGTTGCGCTCTTAAGGAAGAACGTGTTGTTCGTACAAATGAGCGGCTTTCGGGAACAAGTTCCCTGATTTAATTAGAGCACATTCCATTATAGTAACGATAAAACAGTGAAATACATCCCACATTGCGACGATGCTCCAGTGAGTCAATATAGTTGGCTACCCTACTGTCACCGATGAGCTTCTTTGCCCTCTCCTGTACCCGGTCGAGTATCTTCAAAATAGACTTTGAAGCACCGGCCCATACATGAGAGTTGTATTCCATTTTCGGTCGGATATAGGTGGTGTAAACATTACGGAGATCAGATGGAGTATCTCTTACACCGTCTTAGAAAGCCGAGGCACTTGAATGCTTCTTTTGAAACCTGAAAAATATGATCAGTCCATCGAACATCACATTTAATTTTCATGCCAAGAACATCAAGTCTCTGATTCCTCAAAACAAGAAATATGAATAGATTTTCATCATCACTTTAGATCAAACTTGAAACCAAGCTTTACGCTCTTTACTCACTTTTTGAGACTTTAAGCTTAACTTGCAGCTGCTTAATAATCTTTAGCTTAGATTTTAGATCAGACTTACGGCCATATTTTAGACTGTAGTTTAAACTTTCTTTTAAATCAGATCTTGAATTAAACTTTCGACTTGACTTGAAATTATTTGTAATTTGAATTTAAGACTACGGTTTTGGCAATGAAATTTTCTTTTCGTTTTTCTGTCTAGATACTTAAAAACAGTGATCCTGGCCGTTTGTACTATTTTAGTATCATCGTGGGGCATATCGGGCATAATATCTCTATGTTACCATTACACACATAAAGTAGCGAAACCTTTTGAGTCTTTCGATTTTTTATACGACAAACCCTGGCAAAGAGTTGGTCCCTATATCATGGGTAAGTCGGCTTAGAAAACAAACAAAAAAAGAAACTGAAATAATTATAGTTATTTTTATGTATAATTTCAAAGGCATGCTAGCGGGCTACATTATATTCAAAGTACGCTCACCGCCAAAAGTATGCCAACGCCTAAACAGTTTGTTGTGGTTTTTTAGCTTGAGTTTGTTTTTGCTGATTATATTTGGAGTGTGGCAGGGGGAACTAAATGAGATGACAACAGCATTTTATGTGAGCGTAGGACATACAGGTAAGTGTTGTTTTTTTTTAGAGATTATTTAAGATTATAAAGATATTTTTTTTGTGTGATTTATTATAGCCTACGGCTTTGCCTTAGTTTGGATAGTTTTATCATGCTGTTGGAACCTCTCACCCACTATCAATCGAATTTTATCGTATCGCTGCTTGTGGCCTTTATCACGTCTCACATACTGCTCTTATTTGATACATCCGATTATTATGGCGATCACCGCCTATCGCATGGACGGCACCATACACATAAATAATGTTTTCATATTGATTATATTTCTAGGCAATGCTGTAGTCTCTTTCATAGCGGCCTTTTTGATATCTGTGGTATTTGAAGCGCCGGTTATACGGCTGCTTAAAATTATTTTTCGCAAATAGTGAAGTTAGCGTTTACAATATAGAAAAATGATTTTCTTGGAAATTCTAGTGACTGTTTTTTTTTGTTTTTGTAAAAATAATTTAAAGTGTTAATAATCTGTTAGATTTAAGTTAGAGGCTTAAAGGTGGTTTAGTTTAAGCTTAACGAAATGTTTTCGTTAACAAGATATTGAATTTTATATGTTTTTCTTTTAGCCAAATGTATCTTGCCGTTTTTTTTTATAAAAAATAAGTTCTCTTATTGAATAGTTTTAATTTAAAAATGTTATGTAAATATTTAATTAGGTGTGTTTATATTATTTTACAAAGAAAATAAATATTTTATTAAGTCAAAAAAGGTACGAATATTTTAAATAAAATTAGAATAAAAACATGGAAGAATTTATGTTTTTTGTTCTTTAAACTAATCAAGAATTACAGCAATATTTGAATAATATTAACTTCAATATCCTCATTTACTGTCTCCTTTTTTTCCCAGGTAACCTCAACACTTACATTCATATTAAAGCTGACTCTGTTGTCTTGCAAACGTAAAAAATACACAGCGGTTCCGGAGATATTAGCGGTGCAACTTTTAAATAAAATACGTTTTTTGTCAATCAATAACTCCGAAGTTTGAGCAGGTAGCGCAATAAAACTATACAGGCATGTCAAATAGGACTCTCCAATTTTAATAGAAATTATTTGAATTTTATACGTCTACTGGTTTGGAAGATATAAAGATATTTAATAAAAACAGCATTATTTCACCTACAAAGTTGGACACCATCGTGTAGCCAAGGTCCAACTCTATCATATAGTGAAAGAATCATTCAAATAGCCCAAGCGGTTAATGAGTTATAGCGTTTTAAAGAAAATATTTATCAGAAATCCACCTGCTACACGATTTTGTTGGCCTGGTGTTTCACAAAAAAAAAACGAATTTTGTTTGATTTTTCCAAATTTTAGGACCAAAAACCACTTTTTACTGTTTTTGTCATATCTCAGTCATTATACATGCTAACTGCATGAATCTTGGTATATCGATAGAGAAAACAATAGAGATGAATTTGTAATCAAAAAGTTTTTGCCACGCCTATTTGGTAATAGATAAAAATTGGCATTAATCAAAAATTACCTCTTTTCCGTATTTAGTTGACTTTTTGAGAGGCCACAATTATATACATGTTAAAGCTGAATATGTGGTCTTCCAAATGCAAAAAATTTCATTAAAATATTCGCAGCGGTTTCCGAGATATCAGCAGTGCAACTTTAAGAAAAATTACGATTTTCGTCGATCAATAACTCCGAACTTTGTGCAGGTAGAGCAATAAAACTGTACAGGATTATCAATTAGAACTCTACAATTTTAATAGAATTTATTTGAATTTTATACGTCCACTACTTTGGGAGTTATTAAGATAGTTAGAATAAATCACGTTATTTCACCTAAAAGTTGAAACTGCAGGCGGGCCAAAGGTTTACCATCGTGTAGCCAAGGTCCAACTCTATCATATAGTGAAAGAATCATTCAAATAGCTCAAGCAGTTAATGAGTTATAGCGTTTTAAAGAAAATATTTATCAGAAATCCACCTGCTACACGATTTTGTTGGCCTGGTGTTTCACAAAAAAAAACGAATTTTGTTTGATTTTTCCAAATTTTAGGACCAAAAACCACTTTTTACTGTTTTTGTCATATCTCAGTCATTATACATGCTAACTGCATGAATCTTGGTATATCGATAGAGAAAACAATAAAGATGAATTTGTAATTAAAAAGTTTTTGCCACGCCTATTTGGTAATAGATAAAAATTGGCGTTAATCAAAAATTACCTCTTTTCCGTATTTAGTTGACTTTTTGAGAGGCCACAATTATATACATGTTAAAGCTGAATATGTGGTCTTCCAAATGCAAAAAATTTCATTAAAATATTCGCAGCGGTTTCCGAGATATCAGCAGTGTAACTTTAAGAAAAATTACGATTTTCGTCGATCAATAACTCCGAACTTTGTGCAGGTAGAGCAATAAAATTGTACAGGATTATCAATTAGAACTCTACAATTTTAATAGAATTTATTTGAATTTTATACGTCCACTACTTTGGGAGTTATTAAGATAGTTAGAATAAATCACGTTATTTCACCTAAAAGTTGAAACTGCAGGCGGGCCAAAGGTTTACCATCGTGTAGCCAAGGTCCAACTCTATCATATAGTGAAAGAATCATTCAAATAGCTCAAGCAGTTAATGAGTTATAGCGTTTTAAAGAAAATATTTATCAGAAATCCACCTGCTACACGATTTTGTTGGCCTGGTGTTTCACAAAAAAAAACGAATTTTGTTTGATTTTTCCAAATTTTAGGACCAAAAACCACTTTTTACTGTTTTTGTCATATCTCAGTCATTATACATGCTAACTGCATGAATCTTGGTATATCGATAGAGAAAACAATAGAGATGAATTTGTAATCAAAAAGTTTTTGCCACGCCTATTTGGTAATAGATAAAAATTGGCGTTAATCAAAAATTACCTCTTTTCCGTATTTAGTTGACTTTTTGAGAGGCCACAATTATATACATGTTAAAGCTGAATATGTGGTCTTCCAAATGCAAAAAATTTCATTAAAATATTCGCAGCGGTTTCCGAGATATCAGCAGTGTAACTTTAAGAAAAATTACGATTTTCGTCGATCAATAACTCCGAACTTTGTGCAGGTAGAGCAATAAAATTGTACAGGATTATCAATTAGAACTCTACAATTTTAATAGGATTTATTTGAATTTTATACGTCCACTACTTTGGGAGTTATTAAGATAGTTAGAATAAATCACGTTATTTCACATAAAAGTTGAAACTGCAGGCGGGCCAAAGGTTTACCATCGTGTAGCCAAGGTCCAACTCTATCATATAGTGAAAGAATCATTCAAATAGCTCAAGCAGTTAATGAGTTATAGCGTTTTAAAGAAAATATTTATCAGAAATCCACCTGCTACACGATTTTGTTGGCCTGGTGTTTCACAAAAAAAAACGAATTTTGTTTGATTTTTCCAAATTTTAGGACCAAAAACCACTTTTTACTGTTTTTGTCATATCTCAGTCATTATACATGCTAACTGCATGAATCTTGGTATATCGATAGAGAAAACAATAAAGATGAATTTGTAATTAAAAAGTTTTTGCCACGCCTATTTGGTAATAGATAAAAATTGGCGTTAATCAAAAATTACCTCTTTTTCGTATTTAGTTGACTTTTTGAGAGGCCACAATTATATACATGTTAAAGCTGAATATGTGGTCTTCCAAATGCAAAAAATTTCATTAAAATATTCGCAGCGGTTTCCGAGATATCAGCAGTGCAACTTTAAGAAAAATTACGATTTTCGTCGATCAATAACTCCGAACTTTGTGCAGGTAGAGCAATAAAATTGTACAGGATTATCAATTAGAACTCTACAATTTTAATAGAATTTATTTGAATTTTATACGTCCACTACTTTGGGAGTTATTAAGATAGTTAGAATAAATCACGTTATTTCACATAAAAGTTGAAACTGCAGGCGGGCCAAAGGTTTACCATCGTGTAGCCAAGGTCCAACTCTATCATATAGTGAAAGAATCATTCAAATAGCTCAAGCGGTTAATGAGTTATAGCGTTTTAAAGAAAATATTTATCAGAAATCCACCTGCTACACGATTTTGTTGGCCTGGTGTTTCACAAAAAAAACGAATTTTGATTGATTTTTCCAAATTTTAGGACCAAAAACCACTTTTTACTGTTATTGTCATATCTCAGTCAATATTCATGCTAACTGCATGAAACTTGGTATATCGATAGAAAAAACAATAAAGATGAATTTGTAATCAAAAAGTTTTTGCCACGCCTATTTGGTAATAGATAAAAATTGGCGTTAATCAAAAATTACCTCTTTTTCGTATTTAGTTGACTTTTTGAGAGGCCACAATTATATACATGTTAAAGCTGAATATGTGGTCTTCCAAATGCAAAAAATTTCATTAAAATATTCGCAGCGGTTTCCGAGATATCAGCAGTGCAACTTTAAGAAAAATTACGATTTTCGTCGATCAATAACTCCGAACTTTGTGCAGGTAGAGCAATAAAATTGTACAGGATTATCAATTAGAACTCTACAATTTTAATAGAATTTATTTGAATTTTATACGTCCACTACTTTGGGAGTTATTAAGATAGTTAGAATAAATCACGTTATTTCACATAAAAGTTGAAACTGCTGGCGGGCCAAAGGTTTACCATCGTGTAGCCAAGGTCCAACTCTATCATATAGTGAAAGAATCATTCAAATAGCTCAAGCGGTTAATGAGTTATAGCGTTTTAAAGAAAATATTTATCAGAAATCCACCTGCTACACGATTTTGTTGGCCTGGTGTTTCACAAAAAAAAAACGAATTTTGTTTGATTTTTCCAAATTTTAGGACCAAAAACCACTTTTTACTGTTTTTGTCATATCTCAGTCATTATACATGCTAACTGCATGAATCTTGGTATATCGATAGAGAAAACAATAAAGATGAATTTGTAATCAAAAAGTTTTTGCCACGCCTATTTGGTAATAGATAAAAATTGGCGTTAATCAAAAATTACCTCTTTTCCGTATTTAGTTGACTTTTTGAGAGGCCACAATTATATACATGTTAAAGCTGAATATGTGGTCTTCTAAATGCAAAAAATTTCATTAAAATATTCGCAGCGGTTTCCGAGATATCAGCAGTGTAACTTTAAGAAAAATTACGATTTTCGTCGATCAATAACTCCGAACTTTGTGCAGGTAGAGCAATAAAATTGTGCAGGATTATCAATTAGAACTCTACAATTTTAATAGGATTTATTTGAATTTTATACGTCCACTACTTTGGGAGTTATTAAGATAGTTAGAATAAATCACGTTATTTCACATAAAAGTTGAAACTGCAGGCGGGCCAAAGGTTTACCATCGTGTAGCCAAGGTCCAACTCTATCATATAGTGAAAGAATCATTCAAATAGCTCAAGCAGTTAATGAGTTATAGCGTTTTAAAGAAAATATTTATCAGAAATCCACCTGCTACACGATTTTGTTGGCCTGGTGTTTCACAAAAAAAAACGAATTTTGTTTGATTTTTCCAAATTTTAGGACCAAAAACCACTTTTTACTTACTGTTTTTGTCATATCTCAGTCATTATACATGCTAACTGCATGAATCTTGGTATATCGATAGAGAAAACAATAAAGATGAATTTGTAATCAAAAAGTTTTTGCCACGCCTATTTGGTAATAGATAAAAATTGGCGTTAATCAAAAATTACCTCTTTTTCGTATTTAGTTGACTTTTTGAGAGGCCACAATTATATACATGTTAAAGCTGAATATGTGGTCTTCCAAATGCAAAAAATTTCATTAAAATATTCGCAGCGGTTTCCGAGATATCAGCAGTGCAACTTTAAGAAAAATTACGATATCCGTCGATCAATAACTCCGAACTTTGTGCAGGTAGAGCAATAAAATTGTACAGGATTATCAATTAGAACTCTACAATTTTAATAGAATTTATTTGAATTTTATACGTCCACTACTTTGGGAGTTATTAAGATAGTTAGAATAAATCACGTTATTTCACATAAAAGTTGAAACTGCAGGCGGGCCAAAGGTTTACCATCGTGTAGCCAAGGTCCAACTCTATCATATAGTGAAAGAATCATTCAAATAGCTCAAGCGGTTAATGAGTTATAGCGTTTTAAAGAAAATATTTATCAGAAATCCACCTGCTACACGATTTTGTTGGCCTGGTGTTTCACAAAAAAAACGAATTTTGTTTGATTTTTCCAAATTTTAGGACCAAAAACCACTTTTTACTGTTTTTGTCATATCTCAGTCATTATTCATGCTAACTGCATGAAACTTGGTATATCGATAGAAAAAACAATAAAGATGAATTTGTAATCAAAAAGTTTTTGCCACGCCTATTTGGTAATAGATAAAAATTGGCGTTAATCAAAAATTACCTCTTTTTCGTATTTAGTTGACTTTTTGAGAGGCCACAATTATATACATGTTAAAGCTGAATATGTGGTCTTCCAAATGCAAAAAATTTCATTAAAATATTCGCAGCGGTTTCCGAGATATCAGCAGTGCAACTTTAAGAAAAATTACGATATCCGTCGATCAATAACTCCGAACTTTGTGCAGGTAGAGCAATAAAATTGTACAGGATTATCAATTAGAACTCTACAATTTTAATAGAATTTATTTGAATTTTATACGTCCACTACTTTGGGAGTTATTAAGATAGTTAGAATAAATCACGTTATTTCACATAAAAGTTGAAACTGCAGGCGGGCCAAAGGTTTACCATCGTGTAGCCAAGGTCCAACTCTATCATATAGTGAAAGAATCATTCAAATAGCTCAAGCGGTTAATGAGTTATAGCGTTTTAAAGAAAATATTTATCAGAAATCCACCTGCTACACGATTTTGTTGGCCTGGTGTTTCACAAAAAAAACGAATTTTGTTTGATTTTTCCAAATTTTAGGACCAAAAACCACTTTTTACTGTTTTTGTCATATCTCAGTCATTATTCATGCTAACTGCATGAAACTTGGTATATCGATAGAAAAAACAATAAAGATGAATTTGTAATCAAAAAGTTTTTGCCACGCCTATTTGGTAATAGATAAAAATTGGCGTTAATCAAAAATTACCTCTTTTTCGTATTTAGTTGACTTTTTGAGAGGCCACAATTATATACATGTTAAAGCTGAATATGTGGTCTTCCAAATGCAAAAAATTTCATTAAAATATTCGCAGCGGTTTCCGAGATATCAGCAGTGCAACTTTAAGAAAAATTACGATATCCGTCGATCAATAACTCCGAACTTTGTGCAGGTAGAGCAATAAAATTGTACAGGATTATCAATTAGAACTCTACAATTTTAATAGAATTTATTTGAATTTTATACGTCCACTACTTTGGGAGTTATTAAGATAGTTAGAATAAATCACGTTATTTCACATAAAAGTTGAAACTGCAGGCGGGCCAAAGGTTTACCATCGTGTAGCCAAGGTCCAACTCTATCATATAGTGAAAGAATCATTCAAATAGCTCAAGCGGTTAATGAGTTATAGCGTTTTAAAGAAAATATTTATCAGAAATCCACCTGCTACACGATTTTGTTGGCCTGGTGTTTCACAAAAAAAACGAATTTTGTTTGATTTTTCCAAATTTTAGGACCAAAAACCACTTTTTACTGTTTTTGTCATATCTCAGTCATTATTCATGCTAACTGCATGAAACTTGGTATATCGATAGAAAAAACAATAAAGATGAATTTGTAATCAAAAAGTTTTTGCCACGCCTATTTGGTAATAGATAAAAATTGGCGTTAATCAAAAATTACCTCTTTTTCGTATTTAGTTGACTTTTTGAGAGGCCACAATTATATACATGTTAAAGCTGAATATGTGGTCTTCCAAATGCAAAAAATTTCATTAAAATATTCGCAGCGGTTTCCGAGATATCAGCAGTGTAACTTTAAGAAAAATTACGATTTTCGTCGATCAATAACTCCGAACTTTGTGCAGGTAGAGCAATAAAATTGTACAGGATTATCAATTAGAACTCTACAATTTTAATAGGATTTATTTGAATTTTATACGTCCACTACTTTGGGAGTTATTAAGATAGTTAGAATAAATCACGTTATTTCACATAAAAGTTGAAACTGCAGGCGGGCCAAAGGTTTACCATCGTGTAGCCAAGGTCCAACTCTATCATATAGTGAAAGAATCATTCAAATAGCTGAAGCGGTTAATGAGTTATAGCGTTTTAAAGAAAATATTTATCAGAAATCCACCTGCTACACGATTTTGTTGGCCTGGTGTTTCACAAAAAAAAACGAATTTTGTTTGATTTTTCCAAATTTTAGGACAAAAACCACTTTTTACTTACTGTTTTTGTCATATCTCAGTCATTATACAGGCTAACTGCATGAATCTTGGTATATCGATAGAGAAAACAATAAAGATGAATTTGTAATCAAAAAGTTTTTGCCACGCCTATTTGGTAATAGATAAAAATTGGCGTTAATCAAAAATTACCTCTTTTCCGTATTTAGTTGACTTTTTGAGAGGCCACAATTATATACATGTTAAAGCTGAATATGTGGTCTTCCAAATGCAAAAAATTTCATTAAAATATTCGCAGCGGTTTCCGAGATATCAGCAGTGTAACTTTAAGAAAAATTACGATTTTCGTCGATCAATAACTCCGAACTTTGTGCAGGTAGAGCAATAAAATTGTACAGGATTATCAATTAGAACTCTACAATTTTAATAGGATTTATTTGAATTTTATACGTCCACTACTTTGGGAGTTATTAAGATAGTTAGAATAAATCACGTTATTTCACATAAAAGTTGAAACTGCAGGCGGGCCAAAGGTTTACCATCGTGTAGCCAAGGTCCAACTCTATCATATAGTGAAAGAATCATTCAAATAGCTCAAGCGGTTAATGAGTTATAGCGTTTTAAAGAAAATATTTATCAGAAATCCACCTGCTACACGATTTTGTTGGCCTGGTGTTTCACAAAAAAAACGAATTTTGTTTGATTTTTCCAAATTTTAGGACAAAAACCACTTTTTACTGTTTTTGTCATATCTCAGTCATTATTCATGCTAACTGCATGAAACTTGGTATATCGATAGAAAAAACAATAAAGATGAATTTGAACTTTAAGAAAAATTACGATATCCGTCGATCAATAACTCCGAACTTTGTGCAGGTAAAGCAATAAAATTGTACAGGATTATCAATTAGAACTCTACAATTTTAATAGAATTTATTTGAATTTTATACGTCCACTACTTTGGGAGTTATTAAGATAGTAAGAATAAATCACGTTATTTCACATAAAAGTTGAAACTGCAGGCGGGCCAAAGGTTTACCATCGTGTAGCCAAGGTCCAACTCTATCATATAGTGAAAGAATCATTCAAATAGCTCAAGCGGTTAATGAGTTATAGCGTTTTAAAGAAAATATTTATCAGAAATCCACCTGCTACACGATTTTGTTGGCCTGGTGTTTCACAAAAAAAAACGAATTTTGTTTGATTTTTCCAAATTTTAGGACCAAAAACCACTTTTTACTTACTGTTTTTGTCATATCTCAGTCATTATACATGCTAACTGCATGAATCTTGGTATATCGATAGAGAAAACAATAAAGATGAATTTGTAATCAAAAAGTTTTTGCCACGCCTATTTGGTAATAGATAAAAATTGGCGTTAATCAAAAATTACCTCTTTTTCGTATTTAGTTGACTTTTTGAGAGGCCACAATTATATACATGTTAAAGCTGAATATGTGGTCTTCCAAATGCAAAAAATTTCATTAAAATATTCGCAGCGGTTTCCGAGATATCAGCAGTGCAACTTTAAGAAAAATTACGATATCCGTCGATCAATAACTCCGAACTTTGTGCAGGTAGAGCAATAAAATTGTACAGGATTATCAATTAGAACTCTACAATTTTAATAGAATTTATTTGAATTTTATACGTCCACTACTTTGGGAGTTATTAAGATAGTTAGAATAAATCACGTTATTTCACATAAAAGTTGAAACTGCAGGCGGGCCAAAGGTTTACCATCGTGTAGCCAAGGTCCAACTCTATCATATAGTGAAAGAATCATTCAAATAGCTCAAGCGGTTAATGAGTTATAGCGTTTTAAAGAAAATATTTATCAGAAATCCACCTGCTACACGATTTTGTTGGCCTGGTGTTTCACAAAAAAAACGAATTTTGTTTGATTTTTCCAAATTTTAGGACCAAAAACCACTTTTTACTGTTTTTGTCATATCTCAGTCATTATTCATGCTAACTGCATGAAACTTGGTATATCGATAGAAAAAACAATAAAGATGAATTTGTAATCAAAAAGTTTTTGCCACGCCTATTTGGTAATAGATAAAAATTGGCGTTAATCAAAAATTACCTCTTTTTCGTATTTAGTTGACTTTTTGAGAGGCCACAATTATATACATGTTAAAGCTGAATATGTGGTCTTCCAAATGCAAAAAATTTCATTAAAATATTCGCAGCGGTTTCCGAGATATCAGCAGTGCAACTTTAAGAAAAATTACGATATCCGTCGATCAATAACTCCGAACTTTGTGCAGGTAGAGCAATAAAATTGTACAGGATTATCAATTAGAACTCTACAATTTTAATAGAATTTATTTGAATTTTATACGTCCACTACTTTGGGAGTTATTAAGATAGTTAGAATAAATCACGTTATTTCACATAAAAGTTGAAACTGCAGGCGGGCCAAAGGTTTACCATCGTGTAGCCAAGGTCCAACTCTATCATATAGTGAAAGAATCATTCAAATAGCTCAAGCGGTTAATGAGTTATAGCGTTTTAAAGAAAATATTTATCAGAAATCCACCTGCTACACGATTTTGTTGGCCTGGTGTTTCACAAAAAAAACGAATTTTGTTTGATTTTTCCAAATTTTAGGACCAAAAACCACTTTTTACTGTTTTTGTCATATCTCAGTCATTATTCATGCTAACTGCATGAAACTTGGTATATCGATAGAAAAAACAATAAAGATGAATTTGTAATCAAAAAGTTTTTGCCACGCCTATTTGGTAATAGATAAAAATTGGCGTTAATCAAAAATTACCTCTTTTTCGTATTTAGTTGACTTTTTGAGAGGCCACAATTATATACATGTTAAAGCTGAATATGTGGTCTTCCAAATGCAAAAAATTTCATTAAAATATTCGCAGCGGTTTCCGAGATATCAGCAGTGCAACTTTAAGAAAAATTACGATATCCGTCGATCAATAACTCCGAACTTTGTGCAGGTAGAGCAATAAAATTGTACAGGATTATCAATTAGAACTCTACAATTTTAATAGAATTTATTTGAATTTTATACGTCCACTACTTTGGGAGTTATTAAGATAGTTAGAATAAATCACGTTATTTCACATAAAAGTTGAAACTGCAGGCGGGCCAAAGGTTTACCATCGTGTAGCCAAGGTCCAACTCTATCATATAGTGAAAGAATCATTCAAATAGCTCAAGCGGTTAATGAGTTATAGCGTTTTAAAGAAAATATTTATCAGAAATCCACCTGCTACACGATTTTGTTGGCCTGGTGTTTCACAAAAAAAACGAATTTTGTTTGATTTTTCCAAATTTTAGGACCAAAAACCACTTTTTACTGTTTTTGTCATATCTCAGTCATTATTCATGCTAACTGCATGAAACTTGGTATATCGATAGAAAAAACAATAAAGATGAATTTGTAATCAAAAAGTTTTTGCCACGCCTATTTGGTAATAGATAAAAATTGGCGTTAATCAAAAATTACCTCTTTTTCGTATTTAGTTGACTTTTTGAGAGGCCACAATTATATACATGTTAAAGCTGAATATGTGGTCTTCCAAATGCAAAAAATTTCATTAAAATATTCGCAGCGGTTTCCGAGATATCAGCAGTGTAACTTTAAGAAAAATTACGATTTTCGTCGATCAATAACTCCGAACTTTGTGCAGGTAGAGCAATAAAATTGTACAGGATTATCAATTAGAACTCTACAATTTTAATAGGATTTATTTGAATTTTATACGTCCACTACTTTGGGAGTTATTAAGATAGTTAGAATAAATCACGTTATTTCACATAAAAGTTGAAACTGCAGGCGGGCCAAAGGTTTACCATCGTGTAGCCAAGGTCCAACTCTATCATATAGTGAAAGAATCATTCAAATAGCTCAAGCGGTTAATGAGTTATAGCGTTTTAAAGAAAATATTTATCAGAAATCCACCTGCTACACGATTTTGTTGGCCTGGTGTTTCACAAAAAAAAACGAATTTTGTTTGATTTTTCCAAATTTTAGGACAAAAACCACTTTTTACTTACTGTTTTTGTCATATCTCAGTCATTATACAGGCTAACTGCATGAATCTTGGTATATCGATAGAGAAAACAATAAAGATGAATTTGTAATCAAAAAGTTTTTGCCACGCCTATTTGGTAATAGATAAAAATTGGCGTTAATCAAAAATTACCTCTTTTCCGTATTTAGTTGACTTTTTGAGAGGCCACAATTATATACATGTTAAAGCTGAATATGTGGTCTTCCAAATGCAAAAAATTTCATTAAAATATTCGCAGCGGTTTCCGAGATATCAGCAGTGTAACTTTAAGAAAAATTACGATTTTCGTCGATCAATAACTCCGAACTTTGTGCAGGTAGAGCAATAAAATTGTACAGGATTATCAATTAGAACTCTACAATTTTAATAGGATTTATTTGAATTTTATACGTCCACTACTTTGGGAGTTATTAAGATAGTTAGAATAAATCACGTTATTTCACATAAAAGTTGAAACTGCAGGCGGGCCAAAGGTTTACCATCGTGTAGCCAAGGTCCAACTCTATCATATAGTGAAAGAATCATTCAAATAGCTCAAGCGGTTAATGAGTTATAGCGTTTTAAAGAAAATATTTATCAGAAATCCACCTGCTACACGATTTTGTTGGCCTGGTGTTTCACAAAAAAAAACGAATTTTGTTTGATTTTTCCAAATTTTAGGACAAAAACCACTTTTTACTGTTTTTGTCATATCTCAGTCATTATTCATGCTAACTGCATGAAACTTGGTATATCGATAGAAAAAACAATAAAGATGAATTTGTAATCAAAAAGTTTTTGCCACGCCTATTTGGTAATAGATAAAAATTGGCGTTAATCAAAAATTACCTCTTTTTCGTATTTAGTTGACTTTTTGAGAGGCCACAATTATATACATGTTAAAGCTGAATATGTGGTCTTCCAAATGCAAAAAATTTCATTAAAATATTCGCAGCGGTTTCCGAGATATCAGCAGTGCAACTTTAAGAAAAATTACGATTTTCGTCGATCAATAACTCCGAACTTTGTGCAGGTAGAGCAATAAAATTGTACAGGATTATCAATTAGAACTCTACAATTTTAATAGGATTTATTTGAATTTTATACGTCCACTACTTTGGGAGTTATTAAGATAGTTAGAATAAATCACGTTATTTCACATAAAAGTTGAAACTGCAGGCGGGCCAAAGGTTTACCATCGTGTAGCCAAGGTCCAACTCTATCATATAGTGAAAGAATCATTCAAATAGCTCAAGCGGTTAATGAGTTATAGCGTTTTAAAGAAAATATTTATCAGAAATCCACCTGCTACACGATTTTTTTGGCCTGGTGTTTCACAAAAAAAAACGAATTTTGTTTGATTTTTCCAAATTTTAGGACCAAAAACCACTTTTTACTATTTTTGTCATATCTCAGTCATTATGCATGCTAACTGCATGAAACTTGGTATATCGATAGAAAAAACAATGAAGATGAATTTGTAATCAAAAAGTTTTTGCCACGCCTATTTGGTAATAGATAAAAATTGGCGTTAATCAAAAATTACCTCTTTTTCGTATTTAGTTGACTTTTTGAGAGGCCACAATTATATACATGTTAAAGCTGAATATGTGGTCTTCCAAATGCAAAAAATTTCATTAAAATATTCGCAGCGGTTTCCGAGATATCAGCAGTGCAACTTTAAGAAAAATTACGATATCCGTCGATCAATAACTCCGAACTTTGTGCAGGTAGAGCAATAAAATTGTACAGGATTATCAATTAGAACTCTACAATTTTAATAGGATTTATTTGAATTTTATACGTCCACTACTTTGGGAGTTATTAAGATAGTTAGAATAAATCACGTTATTTCACCTAAAAGTTGAAACTGCAGGCGGGCCAAAGGCTTACCATCGTGTAGCCAAGGTCCAACTCTATCATATAGTGAAAGAATCATTCAAATAGCTCAAGCAGTTAATGAGTTATAGCGTTTTAAAGAAAATATTTATCAGAAATCCACCTGCTACACGATTTTGTTGGCCTGGTGTTTCACAAAAAAAAAACGAATTTTGTTTGATTTTTCCAAATTTTAGGACCAAAAACCACTTTTTACTGTTTTTGTCATATCTCAGTCATTATTCATGCTAACTGCATGAAACTTGGTATATCGATAGAGAAAACAATAAAGATGAATTTGAACTTTAAGAAAAATTACGATATCCGTCGATCAATAACTCCGAACTTTGTGCAGGTAAAGCAATAAAATTGTACAGGATTATCAATTAGAACTCTACAATTTTAATAGAATTTATTTGAATTTTATACGTCCACTACTTTGGGAGTTATTAAGATAGTTAGAATAAATCACGTTATTTCACTTAAAAGTTGAAACTGCAGGCGGGCCAAAGGTTTACCATCGTGTAGCCAAGGTCCAACTCTATCATATAGTGAAAGAATCATTCAAATAGCTCAAGCAGTTAATGAGTTATAGCGTTTTAAAGAAAATATTTATCAGAAATCCACCTGCTACACGATTTTGTTGGCCTGGTGTTTCACAAAAAAAAACGAATTTTGTTTGATTTTTCCAAATTTTAGGACCAAAAACCACTTTTTACTGTTTTTGTCATATCTCAGTCATTATTCATGCTAACTGCATGAAACTTGGTATATCGATAGAGAAAACAATAAAGATGAATTTGTATTCAAAAAGTTTTTGCCACGCCTATTTGGTAATAGATAAAAATGGGCGTTAATAAAAAATTACCTCTTCGTATCGTAATTTTTCTTAAAGTTGCACTGCTGATATCTCGGAAACCGCTGCGAATATTTTAATGAAATTTTTGGCATTTGGAAGACCACATATTCAGCTTTAACATGTATATAATTGTGGCCTCTCAAAAAGTCAACTAAATACGAAAAAGAGGCAATTTTTTATTAACGCCCATTTTTATCTATTACCAAATAGGCGTGGCAAAAACTTTTTGAATACAAATTCATCTTTATTGTTTTCTCTATCGATATACCAAGTTTCATGCAGTTAGCATGAATAATGACTGAGATATGACAAAAACAGTAAAAAGTGGTTTTTGGTCCTAAAATTTGGAAAAATCAAACAAAATTCGTTTTTTTTTTGTGAAACACCAGGCCAACAAAATCGTGTAGCAGGTGGATTTCTGATAAATATTTTCTTTAAAACGCTATAACTCATTAACCGCTTGAGCTATTTGAATGATTCTTTCACTATATGATAGAGTTGGACCTTGACTACACGATGGTAAACCTTTGGCCCGCCTGCAGTTTCAACTTTTAGGTGAAATAACGTGATTTATTCTAACTATCTTAATAACTCCCAAAGTAGTGGACGTATAAAATTCAAATAAATTATATTAAAATTGTAGAGTTCTAATTGACAACCCTGTACAATTTTATTGCTCTACCTTCACAAAGTTCGGAGTTATTGATCGA